>CAEFZX010002265.1:0-27389 GCA_903066825.1 Alfaro cultratus | reverse complement strand
AATGTTAAATCATAGAAACTAAAAGGATTATGAATGTGATTTTGACATTGAACTTGAGATGATGTAAAATGTATAACTGCAATTAAAGATCACTGATACATTGAAGGTAGATAGTAGGCGAAAGGTTAAGGAGAAAGGGGAACTAACAGGAGGGCAGAGATGATCAACGCCTTATTTGGAAACAGATTTTTGAAAAACTTAAACGTTTCCCAGAAAAGGTTGGACAAACAACGGACGTAGGAGGACTATTGAGCAACCCTGAGACATTAGCACAGACATCAGGACATATTGTCTCTAAGACAGTGATGGACATGAGATCATCTGTCCAAGCGGACAGCCAATGAGGCAAGCGTAGCAACAGTGTTAGCCAATGCAAATGAACCAAAAGGGTGGATAAACCCTATAAAAGGTGGGTGCAAAAGAGGAACCTTTGGTTGGATCCTCCGGGCAGCTTCGAGCCAAGATCGAGATGGACGAAGAACTCTGCAACTGAAGAAGAGCTGGGGCCACAAAGCCGAAGACTGTCCTGCACATGGAGACCAATCCGTCAGCCCCGCAACATGTGGTTTCGAATCGCACTTCTCTCATCAGCTGGGTTCAGACCCCAAAGACAAAGATGAAGACCAAGGCAAAGACGGAGAACAAAGGCAAAGAAGAAGAACTGTGGCGTTCCTTCCATGAGGTCGGCTCGTTTACATTTCAACGTACCAGAAAGATTGTGACCTGCCGCTCTAAGTCAGTACTCTTCCTGCCAGTACCCCAGGCCTGTGTGACCTCATCATCCATGCAGAGTAGAAAGCTCATCAGACCTACAGAGATCCCTGCCTTCGTCGTTCAACCTCCTCCTCCTGCTGCAACACCTTCTTCATCCTCAGGCCAGCTCTGGGGTTCGAAACTATACTCTGTCCGTCTCTCTCAAAGGTTCCCTTTTTAGTTCGCAGTATCAGCGTTAGGGAAAGATAGACTAGATGATTGATTTTACTTATTTGATTAATTTCTGCTGCTGAATTAAACTGTACTGACCCTTGCAAAACTGCCTTACTAATAAAATACTTAGCATAAAGAAAACCTAAAAGATGTTGTGGACATTCAATTAATGAGTCACCTCAAAGTTCTTTGATGATAGTAAAATAGCTATGATATTTGATTCTGGGGAAGAAAAGTAGAAAATGTTTTATCAGTTGCTTTTAGCCCAAAACTATATGTTAAACAACATCCTTGGGACTCGCCCAAGTAACTAAAACTATCCTGGTTCGGTAACAAGTGCAAGAGGAAGAACGACCGTTAACAGGTGTGCCCTGGGAAACTATTTGGCTGCAGGCTGCTCAGTCTGGCTAATTCACAGGGGGAAGAAGGATGGAACACCTGGATGGAGGTCGTCAGTAACAAGGCAAATTTTCTCTCAAAACCAGCTTAAACAGAGTTTACTTCAGTTCTTGGCAGGGTAAATCCCAGCAGATTTAGGAAACTCAATTTACCCGTTATATGGAGAGCTGGAATCACATCTCCCCTCTCAGAAGAGGAAGTAGGGAGTGAGTGAGTAGAAAAAGAAGGGGGGGAGATGTCGCAATAACAACACGGGCAAGAGGTGGGTTACACCCTGGACGGGTCGTCAGTCCATCACAGGGCCAGGTATATGATGGCATCTTCAATTCCAATTCAATATTTAAATGGAAATTCCCCTGTCACTTCCAGGGGGTTCTGATATGTGCTTCTATGCTTACTCAGGTGGGCCAACAGGAGTTTCATAATCTGGTATGTCATGTCAACTGGTCCACTGTTGTTAATGACTCTTGGGTGAGATTTCTTTGGTACCAAAGCCAGGCGAGATGTCTTCCTCAACACTGTAGCCATCTCTTGGTTCCAGTGTTTAAGAAGTGCTACAGAATCCCACAGCTTTTTTGACAGGCCATCAGAAATTGGGGCCGGTCCAAGGCTAAAGGTCCACCCTCTCCAGCTGCCTCTTCATCTGATTTATAGAGACAGATAATTTGAAAGGAGAGAAAAAGGAAGCAGCAGCATTTTCTGATTTGGATTAGGACAAACTCGATTCTACAAGAAGAATCCATGGCCGAGGTGGAAGATAAAACATCTGATGTGTGACACCAAAATTGTGGGTCAAAAGAGGGGGACATGTCTGTTTAGCTGAGGGAAGGGTAGAAGGATGTAGAGATAATTCCTGAACTGAAGAATGTGTTCAGTTCATTTGCTCTGTCCAGACTTCCATCTGTCAAATCTTTTCTGCACTTGAAACTTGTGATCTTCTTTATTCCGGATCACACCGTTCCACTGTACTGTAGTTTTCCTTTCTGATTATTGTTGTACTTCTTCTTGCTGTCTCTAATTTTGACTTTGAGCTGCTTCTACATATTCCTCAATAACTCCCTCTCTCCCTCCTCTTTGAGATCACTGGTGAGCTCGAGTTTATTAGGGAAGCATCTCCCTGTTTTGGTAAGGATAGTGTTTTTCACACAGAAGTTTATAGTCAGTCACAGACATACAAATCTTGCATTGATGTTCTCTCCATGTGACCTGCACACAATATCCTATTCCAAAACCTCAAAACAACTCTGCATAACTTCTGCTTTTTGTGACCATCTTCTCACAGTTTTCTTCATTACAGGTCGCCTCTTAACAAGGAGTTTTTACAAAAATATGTAAAAAAATCAACTGTGCCTAAGTGGTTTTGATACAGCCAGCTGGCTTATGACAGGACAGGATGGGTCATTCAGCATGAGACTGGGCAGGCAACATGTTCATGCTCTCATGCTTCATGCTTCCCATACCACTTTGTTGTTATGATTATGGATTGCCAAATCTAAAAATAAAAAAAAAGAAAGAAAAAGCAAACATCCTTCAAGCTACACAACATGCAGCTGGAAGGATGACAAGAGAAAATAATCAAATAATGAGCAAAAAAAAAGTTTTTCTACCAGAAACGGAGGAGTTAAAGTTTAAAGAAATAAAATTCAGAATGAAAGCAAGACTGAATTTGACTAGAAGAGCTACTACTCAAATACACTGCCCACCTTAAGAAGCGCAATTCTAGAATTTAAGATGATTTAAAAAGCATACTGGACAAAGATTCCAGTTTGCAAATGTTGAAAAAGACAGGAAGTTAAGCAAAGTAGCAGGGGAAATTAATACAAACGCAAGCCACACTTTTGACATTTAGATTTTTTTAAAAATCTTGTATTCTTCTCTTTTGACTTTACAAATATGCCAAGTCCTCTTCCCCACTGCATTGAAGTTTGTAGTTTGAATTCAGACAAAATAAATAAAAGCTTTAAGGTCAGACCATATGACAGAAAGGTGAAAACAATGAGGCTATATAATCCTTGAAATTTGAGCCTACACATTCATCAAGTGTACCTCCCTGATGGCAGCACAGAATTTGCTTTGCAGAACTCTCTGTAGGGCCTGCAGTTTGGGAGGCGGCAACTCCCCGGTTCTCTGCAGTCGGTCCAGCAGCTCAATCACCCTGCATACATCTGAAAGACAACCCTGTGTTACTAAAAAAAACATATACTTGATGTATATGATATACTTTTGATATACTTGATGTTAGTGAAGGTTCACTCAGTAAGATTTCTCTTTTCTTAAAACTTGCTCCTCTATCATTACAATGTTTGATGGACTCACCTTCACTATATGAGTAAAGAGTCAAACAGTTTAAGAATCTGTTTTTTCAGTGTAAAACCCACACATTCTTATGTGCAGTTAAAAAACAGCCAATAAACCTTTGGAAATATGATCTAAAGGAAAAAGCCGGAATCCTGGTGCAATTGGCTAGCAGGCAGGGAGGGACCAAACATAGACATGCAGATAAATACTGTTTGATCTTTTTATTCTTTTAAATTTCTTCTATGTATAGCAGCTTTCAGTATGGATTTGCAGACAAAAACTTCTGCTGTCCACATTTTCAACTACTGAACCTGAAACATTGAACTTGCCCCACCGCCTCTCCTCATCTCTTACGCAGTCATGTGCTGAATAAGAATACTTATGCATATCTATAGCTCACCCACAGAAGCAGAAATAACATTGCCGTTTAGAAGGCTTATGGTTAAGTTGATCTAGAACAAAATTTTAATTTTGCAGTAAAACTAAATGTTAGAGGAATCATGATGCAACATGGCCTCACCATCTGCGCAGCGTAGCCAATTTCCCTGGTCTCCAACACCAGTGGGGTCAGAGTTTGCACATTGGTAAATGGCCTGAACTTGAAAATCTTTTGTGTTATGACCCATCTGTGTTATGATCCTACACATTCATCAAGTGTACCTCCCAAATGGCAGCACAGAATTTGCTTTGCAGAAATATCTGTAGGGCCTACAGAGGAACATCATGTTGTGATCCTCCACAACATGAAGGATCCATCCTCTTCAGAGCTTGAGCAGTCAACACACACAAAGTTGAACATTTTTTAATGTTATTTATTTTTAAAAGATGTATTTTTGATTGAGATGTTACAAGTGGAGCATATGGCTTCAGAGTGATCTATAATGCCAAAAAATTTAACAAAAAGAAGCTATCTGAATATTAACCAACTTACCTAATTGAAAGTAAATAAACCAAATGACAAAATTTACCTCCCTAATTAAGAAAAACATGAGAAAACTAAGGAAACATAAACGGCAGCTCACTGCTAGAACTCCAAGAACTTTACAAGGTGTTAACAGACAAACTGTGGCCGTTTGAGATGAGCTGAGGATGGATGGCAGGAAGTCCATGCCAGCAGCTTTTATATCAGTCACCTACGGGAGGCCACCAATTGGATGTCTTCTAGGTGCCAATCAGGGATGGGCACCTGCACACTCACGTTTGTATGGTTAACTTTATGACGCCAGTCGTAACACCCCTTTCCCAAGAATTAAACACACCCCTAAGTGTTTAATTCAAATGAGAAAATTAAAACAGGCTTGGTGACAGCATTAGTCTTTCTGTAATCGGTACAAAACCAAGATGTTTTATCTAGTTTCGGGACTAGAATACAGGGCAAACTCCACGTGCTGTTACTGGGCACTGCTAAACCTTGTTCAATCAGGTAAGTCACTTCCTGTTGCATTAAAACACGCTTTTGCTGGATTTATTCTATAAGCAGGCTGTTTGATTGGCTTCTTAACCTCCACATTAATATCATGGAACAGCACAGATGTTTGGTGTGGATGATGTGAGAAATGCAATAAATTAGTTTCAATCAGTTCAATGACATCTTTTTAGGCAGGCTGTGACAAATGAGATAGAAAAGATTTCATATTTCCCATCACTTCTGAGTTCCTCAAACGTACCATAGGCATGCAACTGCTGTTCTCTCTCAAATCGTCATATGCAAGATGACATGAAGGGGCTGAAGTGCAAACAGAAACAGGGGCAACAGAAAAGTTCTTATCTGCAACGCCTTTTCTGGAAACATAACGTTTGAGCATGTCAATATGACAAATTCTTGTTTATTTTCTAATAAAAATGAGTGATAAGCACCTGTATCTCTAAGTGATTGGAATTTTATCCTTTTCCTTACCAGTGAAAGAAACAAAACCCTATGAAATGAATGGCAAAAACTGTGGATCAACATCAACTTTGGGTTTTTGTTGAAAGTCACAGCGCACATTTGGCTGGGAAGCTGACTTTACTAATCCCACACCCACAGGTGCTTTTAGCTTATTTTTTCTTTAAGACCGGGAATGCAGCAATTAAATGTCCAGGTGCGTGGGAATAAAAGCAATCACGATTGTTTGCTTTTAAAGCAACTGATGGCACATTTTGACGCACTGACCTTGGAGATGCATTTTTTCGTTCGGATAAATTTTCCTGAAACAAATTTTGTGAAGAAAACACACTTTTGTGAGTCAAAATAAATTTGTCAGTCAAAAGTGCTGCGCTTGTTAAAGAAGACACTTTCTGTTTGTTTACATAAGTTACAATCCGTTCAGGCAGACACTTTTTAAACTCTTCCAACAAAATGAGTAATTTTAGGTCATTAATAGTTTTTACTTTACATGAATGACACCATTTATCAAACAAAATGTCCTTCTCTTGCGCAAACTCAACGAATGTCTGATTAGTAGTTTATTAAGATTCCTAAATTTCTGACGATATGCTTCAGGGACAAGTTCATAAGCTTGCAACACAGTTTTCTTAAGAGTTTCGTAATCTAAATTCTGCTTAATAGACAAGCTTAAACACACTTCTTGGGTCTTTCCAACAAGTTTGCACTGTAGCAAAAGGGACCAGAATTCCTTTGGTCAGCTCAAAGCAGCGGCTATGTGCTCAAATGCGCCAAGATAAGAGTCAACCTCAGACTCACAAAATGGCGGGACCAATGTGATATGCTTACTAATGTCAAAAGTAAAAGAAACAGAAGAATCTGTGCTTGGTGGTTTTGGTGGAACTGCTGGTGAACTTTTTCATATGACTGCACATACATATATACAGTACAGACCAAAAGTTTAGACACACCTTTGAGTCCAAACTTTTGGTCTGTACTATATATATATATATATATATATACATATATATATATATATATATATATATGTTGTAGTTGAGGCCAAACAAGGTCTGCGTCAGGTGCTGGGGAACCAGAGCAATACCCACCCACGGTTAGAGACTAAAATCAAGGCAACAAGGAGGGAAGTGCAATGAAAGGGGTGCAATGAAAAGACCAGTATCCAAGAAGTACAGCCAGATCCCCATACCTGAAGAACTCGAAACTGCCAAACAGAGGCTCCAAGCCTTGGCGAGCCGCCTAAAGAGATACACAAGGGAGAATGAAGCCAGAAGGATAAACCCTAACCCTAACCCTAATGGCAGATGTCCAAGAAAGAGTCTCAGGTATGAAAAACTGGACAGCACCAGTTTTTTTCTGTAACTCACTGCCCTCCATGAGGGCAGTGAGTTACAGAAAAGGGACTCACCCTGAATGAAGGACTGAAGGACGCACAATCCTGATCCAGAAGGATCCATCAAAGGGTTCAGTCCCACACAACTACCAACCAATAACCTGTCTCTCCACAACCTGGAAGCTAATGTCAGGCATCATAGCGGCTAAGATAAGCAAACACATGGATAAATATATGAGCACGACGCAGAAGGGCATCAGGGTAAATAGCAGAGGAGCCAAACACCAACTCCTTGTAGACAACACAGTTCCCCGAGACTGCAAAATTACGCCACCCTTGAAGCCATCTGCAAACCACTTGCACAAGTATCCATCAAATGTGGCATATACCAAGGAGACTCAAGAATGGAGCCAACAACTCACTGATCCACACCACCATGATATACAGCACAAACATTGGGAAGTCATTCGGACAAGAGAAGTGTGGTCGGATGGAAAGAAAAGGGAAAAGGACGCAGCCTTGAGGGAACCCTTATCAGCCTCAGCAGCAGCGCTTCCGAGCATTTGAATGAGAAATTGCAAAAATTCAGCGACTAACCCTAACCCTAAAATTGGTTAAGCTAAATAAAAAATAAATACTTTATAGTACAAACCATCCATCCATTTTCTTACACCCTATCTCCAGCTAACATTCCGGGCGAGAGGCATGGTACACTCTGGACAGGTCGCTAGTCTGTCGCAGGGCAACACAGAGACAGACAGGACAAACAACCATGCACACACACACACCTAGGGAGAATTTAGAGAGACCAATTAACCTGATTGGTCTCCCCCCTCAGTTTTTGTACTGAGGGGGGAAGCTGGAGTATAGTACAAACCACAGGGCGAAAATACCAATATAAATTATCTTATATAAATTATCTTATTATTCTTTCATGATGACAGGTGAGCCTCCCCTGTCGCTGCTCCCCTGACTTACTTGTATGTGTGTGGACTCGTCTCTTAGCAACCTGTCACGTTGCTAAGACAATTTTAATAAATATTAATTATTTATTAATAAAAAAATATTATTATTAATAAGAAATATTAAATAATAATAATAATAATAATAATAATAATAATAATAATAATAATAATAATAATAATATAGACAGGTGCAACATAGTTAATGTATAGAATTCCACTTGTCATTACTACCAGGTTTGGGTTCATGCATAATGGGTGAAACATCACCCTGGTGGTTTTCAGTGTTAAATATCGTGAACACAGACATCTCGTTGCCAGTTTATGAGAGATGGGCGCGAGGTAGGTTCAGAGTTTAACGGTCCTGTAAAATGTTCTGTTAGCTTGACCCTAACACAAAATACTATTCCTCATACACTGAAAAAAATAACTCTTTGGATGAACATAAAACAATCATGGAAAGGATTTCCACCTGATTACTTTACTTTATTTCAGCACTATGTAATTCTGTTACTCCAATTTAAATCAATTGTGTTGGCTCAACTTAACTTTTTAGGTTGATTCAATGTAATTTAATAGAGCAAGCCCAACTACTTTGCAATGTTTTGCACCAAATAATTGACTTTACTTTATTAAGATGAATGCAAATTTAGTTGAAACCACCTCATTCTACAGTGGTACCTTCACACTACTTAATTAAGTTGATTCAACTCATGAAAATTAAGTTAGCTCAACAAACATGCTGAAAGAAAGCTATTTAATCATGTGGAAATCCTTTCCATGATTGAATTACATTATTCCAAACACATGTTTTATTTCCATTTTTTTCTCTGAAGACTTTTTGCGGAGCTAGTGGCTCGTATTTTTTGCGACAGTAGGCAGACAGGAAAGACATGCAACAAAGGTTGCCAGGACCGGGAGTCGAACCCACGACGTCGCATCGATGACTATGGCCTCCAAACGTGGAGCGTGCTAAACCCCTGCGCCACCACAGCGCAACCCGAATTACGTTATTTCAAATACATTTTTTATACATGTATATTTAGAAAATATACATGTATATATTAAAATCGCTTGATTTTATTGTCAATTTAAATCTGACCAACTGAAGCAAAACAAAATATAGTATTTTGCAACAGCAATATTTGCTTGATACACAGAAGTCAAAGTATTGCAACCAAAGGGGAAAATACTCTGATCTGAAAACATAACTGATATATTTACAATTATGGTAATATGACATTAAATACAAGGAATTAAATAATCTTTAATAAAACAAAAGTGCCCAAATGTCAAAGTTCCCAAACTGATTTTATCATGTTTTCGTTTGAAACATGAAATTATTGTGTTAAAAGTACATGATATTCTTTTGTTAATGTAATAACCTTCGAAGTTCATATTTTTGAGCGTGTGTTTATCTGACATAATTTTATCATGTTTGCCTTTGAAACATAAAATTGTTTTGTTAAAACAACATGTTACTTTTTAGGAAATGCAATGACAACCTCAATTCAATTTTTTTGATACAAGCATGGAAGATGCAGAAAATGGTGCAAATGGTAAAGAAACGCTGATTGATTGCCAGAAACCCACCACTTCATGTGATGTTAGCGCACAACATTGTGGAGATATATATTCACAATGCTGCCAGGAAACTTTAGTCTTCTCATAACTGCCGCTGGAGTTTTCCCGGGCGCAAAACGATTATCTCGCGTGATCTCGTGTGATTTCCCATAATCTCGCTCGTCGTCTTCAGCACAATATCAGTCTGACTATAAAGAATCATGTTATCTCAACATGATTACATTTCAAAAACGTGAAGTTGTTGAATTTCTTGTTTATCCAACATGATTTTATCACGGTTTCATTGGAAACATGAAATTATTGTGTTAAAAGTACATGATATTCTTTTGCCAATGCAATAACCCCCAAAGTTCTTTTTTTTCAGTGTAAGGTGCTGTACCCGGTGCGATGAACCGCAGTCCTGATCGGTCCATATTCTGTTTTGTACAGAGATAAACTACCTTTTCATCTCGTCCTGTCTCCTGGCACGTTTAATCACACAACGCAGATCTAACGATCACGAATATAAAGAGGGAAATTATTTGTAAATACAAAAATTTAATTGATAATAGAAATAAACATCTTAACACATTAACAGACTTTCAGAATTGTGATCAATAGTTAAATATGTATTTCAATTGTCATTGTAGCTGTATGCATTTTACAAGTAGTATTTGCATCCCCCAACATAGGATTTAATGCAGACCCTCTGTAAATGATAGTAAAATTATTCTGTTTCCTGGATGAACAAATGAAAAAGATGACTCAAAGGGAGAAATAATCAGAAACAGTAAGTGGGCCAATTAAAGGCTTATAATGAATATAAACTCGTTCTGACGCTCGTGACTTTAAAAGACACCAGGGTAAATATGGACATGAACACAGGAGGAAGATGATTCATTTTAAAAACCCATATGAACTAGAGGTTTTTGATAAGAGCAGACGTTAGCTGTCCGATGAATGGTACACCCCTTGGAATCATACCTCGTTCTAAGCAGAGCGGCTCCGTCATGGCCGCCATTTCAGCCTCCTTGGTCGGATGATAGAAAGAGGACATCATCCTGAGATCCTTCGCCTCTGAGCTGCTTGCCTGGTTAAAAGAATATAAGTCTCAGAACGATAGGCGCTCCATCTTTTCGGAGAACTACATAAACCGTTTCCGGGAGCTGAATCACGCACCTGACGCACCAGGTTCAGCCTTCACTGTCTGAAGAGCAGTAGCACCCTCAAGAGAGACTCAGTCTGATTGGATGGTGTTCAGCAGCCGTAAGAGACTTTTCGCTGCAACATTATGTTTTTTAAAGGCTGCACAAGTATTTACCCTGTTTAAACTGTTCAATATTTTTGCTACGTTTGTCATAAACAAAGTACCTTATCTGACTTACCTACAAGTCATTTAGCGAAAGGAAAACAAGACATTTAAGTGGCAATGCTTTAAAGGCAATTCTTTAAGTGAGCCTGTGTGAAGTGGTATGTGGCAGGCCTTCTTAACATAAACTCTGTTTCCACTGATTATGCGTACATTCTAGATATCTAAAAATGCATTTTGACTATCCAGAATGATAATTTCAGATATCTACATTAACATTCTGGCTAGTAACAATAATAATTAAAGATATCTTCAATAACCTTTTGGCGACCCGAAATTTGTTTCTATGCATCTCGAATGACGTAACTGGATCTGACATTTGATGGCCGTTTTAACATAAATTCTATTTTTACCACCCTTACATTTAAGATATCTGACATTTTATGACTAAACGCATTTGTAAAGTAAGATATCTCCAATTATATTTTGACTAGGCAAAATACCTATTTAGAACATCTCTAATTACATTCTGACTAGTTGAAATGACGTCAGAGTTGTTGACCAGTAAGATATTACTTCAATTCAAGATATCCACAATGAATTACTGACTATCTGAAACACACATTTCAGATAATCTACAATTAAATTATGACCAGTCATAAAGTAAATTCAAGATATCTGTAATTTAGTTTTGACTAGTCATAATTCTAATTGAAGATATCTTAAATGTATTTTTGGATAGAAAATTTGTAGTTTTGACTAGCTAAAATGAAATTAATAGCAAATAATGACTAGTCAAAACTAAATTAGAGATATCTTGAATTGTAATTTTGACTAGTCAAAATTTTTTTCCAGATATCTCCAAATTAATTAGAGATATCTAATAAGACTTCTATCTATCTTAGATATAAAATATATTTTCTATTTAAGATATCTTAAATCAACATTTTGACTAGAATGACATTACTGATATATACTTATAATTCCAGGTGTGCAATTTAGTTTTGCCTCGTCATTATTTGCATTCACAAAATCTGCAAATTAATTTGCACTAGTCAAATCTATCTAGCTACAAACTAAAAATATATTTAAGATATCTTTAATTAGAACTATGACTAAAAAGCGAGATATCTCAACCTTATCGTTTAATTGTAGATATCTGAAACACATTTTCAGATACATTTCGAAAAGAAGACTCCATGCATCTCAATTGTAAAATCTTACAACATATATAAAAATGTAATTAAAGATATCTTAAGCAGGTATTTTGTCTAGTCAAAAAATAATTAATTTACTATACGTCTAGTCAGTTCAAATTTATTTAATCATGGACAGAACAGTGTTACATTTGAAAAACAGAGCAACCATTGTTAGCCACAGGCTAATTTGCAAACCCAGTCCTTGGTATGATGTCTTTTTAGAGAGAATAAATTCAAAAATAAAAAACTTCTGTCACACACATAAACACATGGACCTGCACTGATTTTTTTACTATAAACAAGAAAAATGTGAAAATGCATATTAGAAAAGGCTAATTCTCCACAACAAAGTAGATTAGTATATCAGTGTTCACATATGTTTTTATTTTATACATTGTTTCACTTTGCAATTGAAAACACTAAGATTGTTATGTTCCGGGGTCCTCTGGTCTTCTTTGTGGGGTTTCCTGTGCGCCTTTTCCACTTTTTTTTCCACTAGATGGCGCCAGGTTTCCGGAGGGAGTGCGGTGGTGTCGTCATCCTGCCCAGCTGTCATCCATCAAGCCTCATCAGAGGGGTAGTTAAGGAGCGGCCGCCAGTCCTTCGGCGCCCGAGTGTTTGCCAGTCACGGCACCTCCGAGCCCCCTAGAGCCTGTCTCAGTAATTCTCTGTTTTCTCCCTGTTGCCTTCAGGTGATCTCTTGTAGCGCCCTGGGCCTCCAGTCTAGATTCTGGCTGTTTTCCTGGTTGAAACCCTCCTCGTAACGCCGTGGAACATACCCACTGGTTGCCCGAGTTCCCAGACTCACCTTCTCCGTTGTTCACCAGCCCCTCCTGGATCCCACGGCTGGCGGCCGTATCGCTCCTCTGTGTACCCGTTGGACCTGTGCCTACCTGTCCGCTCCCCGCCGCACTCCTCCGTGCCCCTGGACCCACTAAGAGACCAAGACCCTGGACATACTCAGCTACCCTCCAAAACTCTACTCCTGCAAAGCACAAGTAAGAACAAACCTGTTATTTTCCTGAGAGTCTTCCATTTCCTACGGCCCCTGAACTCACCACTCTGCTCTCCTCTTCAGTGAACCATTGCCTCCCGTTACCGCTGGATCCCCAGACCAGCCTTGCACATTTATATGATTGTTGTCCATAAAATAAATCTACTAAAACTGATTCACTCTCTCCTGTATTGTGTTCTGCATGTGGGCTCGAAACATAGAACCCATAATGACGAAGATAAATTCTAAACCAATATCAGATAAGTGCAGGGATCGAAGCAAAGTTGCCCCTCCTTCACTGTGAGTTGATGAATGCTAGTGGCAAAGGTTTGTTGCAACCAGAGTTATCAATTAGTTTATTGATAAACCTTTTATTTTCTCAATATTATATTTGTCATGTCCATCAGGAGAGTTACTAAAAGTGTTTCCATGCCACTTTGAATTTGATTTAGAACTGGGTTTGTTCTCTGTAATTTCTGCACAATTGATCTATAAATCGATCAACAAATCTATATAAAATATCAGCCATGTTTCTATTTCATATTTGTATGACATATAAGGGTAGTAATGGCACATTCTTTTCTACCAACTGAAGACACTAAGCATAAGTCAGTGGTCTCCAACTCCGTCCCTGAATGGCTGATGTCCTGCACCTTTTATAGTCTCTGGTTCAGCACACCTGGCTCCAATTTTAGTTCATTAGCAGAGCTCTGCTAATGAACACTTATCATTAAAAATGCCACTTTAATGTACACACATATGAAGTAAGCCACTATTGCTATCTTTTTTAAAAAGCTGTTATCAGAATAATTGCCTATTATTGAGACAATTTTGACATTTAATTCAAGTATGTAGAACAGATATGTATAATTTAGTTCTGCCTTATTTGCTTTGTCATAAGTTGCGGGACTCTGACCTTTGAGGGCTGCAGCTTGAGACCACTGGTGTAGGGTATACAAAAAACAGGTAGAAGGTGCTGTGGTCAGAGGAGAGCCAACTTTAGCTGTATAAATTGCTGTGCAAGTACAAAACTCAACCCTTTAACAGTCTCAGTGACACAGTGGTGGCAGTATGATTGTGTGGATGCTTTTCATCAGCAGTGACACTGCTCAGTTCACAAATGATGGTTGTGAAAATAGGGGGGAGACTTGTTGGAGGCTGTAAAGACTTAAAACGTAATGTTCTGATGCTCTTTGTCTAATCTCATTTATGAGCATCAAAGTACAGAAGACAGTGCTGAATGCACACCACACAAATATTTGGAAAGAATTTTTTAAACCACTTGTCAATTCCCATTTCTACATTGTTTTGGCTGATTATGTAGTTGAAACAGAGCTTGTAGTTGTTGGAGGACTGCCACAGGACAATGCAATCGCTCCAAAAATCTTATGAGCTTCATCAACACAGACAGCAGATCAGTATTTTTCATAGACATATAAAACGCCACAATAATGACTGCTTGGACACAATACCATAAGCAACATTTTGAATATTTTTAATGGCTGATGGAAAACTGATGGAAAAGGCTGGAGAATGTATTCAAAGGCAAACAGTCATTTGAAATCATCATTGTGATTTAATAGCTTCCTGTAGTGATGGGTCCGGCAACACCGATACGTCGGCGCATGTGTCAAACCCATGACAAAACCCGTGTCGGTGCGCGTATTGATTTCAGCAAGTCACGTGACCGATACAGGAACTGTTTCGAAATAACACGGGCCGCCAAACTGTTTATAAGGAAGCAAATCTGTCAACATTTACCCGTCAGATAATGCTTCTGCATGTTGGTGTTCCCGCTAAAGCCCGTTTTTTTTTTTGCCCCTATTTTCCTTTTACGTCAATCTTAAGTCCTGCAGTGTGTGGTGTGTTACGTGGTGGTGTGTTGAATATGCCCGAGTTTAGATCGGGAATATTGATTATTCTAAATTCATGTATGGTATGTTGGGGGGTTTACTGGATTTTCTTCTGGAATCGGGATGTTCGTGAGTGGAATCGGTTCTGTGTTGCTCCTGCCGTGTGGCTGGACACACGAACCGATCGAACCTGTTGGACTTTTACTTTTTCAGTTCTGTGGTCATAGAGGTTTGGAAAATCGGCCAACAATTTTAAAATCGTGTCGTGTGAACCAGACCTAAAACTCACCAGCTCTACTCCTCTCATCTCGTCTCTCCACTGCCTTAACGCTCTGACTCTGGTCGCTATGGTAACGTTTACATATCCCTTCAAAATTAGATACCGATGCGCCACGAAAACGAACATTTTACTTTCGTGAAAATTTTAACTTATGATGACGACTAATGGAGCCCTGAGCTCGTTTCTCTGCAACGAGACGGTCCATCTAAATAAAAGATTATCCATACTCAAATAATACATAAAACGGAAATATTTAATTATTTCTTGCACGCCCGGGGGTTGGGGATCACTGGACTAGGTCATCAAATCAGTCCATTTTTAATGTCCAGCAGGTGTGAGTATTCAGTGACACAGTATCGACACAGTGTCAATACAGACGCCTCATTTACCCATCACTAGCTTCCTGACAGGCAGTCTACCTGTCAATGGGTACAGCAGTAGGGCAGATGGTCAGCAGAATGTTAAGGTTCCACCAATCAAATTGTTGAAGCATTAAAAAGCATCTTGCCAGTACGATGGGCTTCCACACTTTTCAGCAGAAAGTAGAGAACCACCAGATTGAGCAAATTCAAATCACAGAAGATTTCCCCAAAGGAGGTTATAAATTTATGGAAAGTTTTGCAAAATAACAGCTCCTTCAGTTGTGTTGGGCCTTAATCATTAGATGACAAGTTTATTTATGCTGAAGCAATGTCTATTTAAAAAAAAAAAGTGTCTGTATCAGGGTGTTTCAACTAGAGATATAAATGACCAATACAGACCACTTCTGTTGTAAAGCCACGTCTTTATTAAAATGATCCTCCAAATCTAGAAACAGCAGATCAAATTATAAAAAAAAAATTAGATAAGACAACAGCCTCCCAGCTGTTTCAATGTTATACCAGTTTCCAAATTACATATTAGTTGGGTCAAAATGAGCACATTATCTAACACACCTGCAACAATTTTTTTTAAACAGAATGACTAATGCAAACTAATTTAAGTCCAATTTTTCTGCTTTAAATTTCCAACCAAGTCAAATGAACGTTAGCTGGGACCCCTTCCCACTTCCACTCCACTTCATTCCCCTCTCCTCCCTGTAATTACATTTAATGGGACAGATAAGTTGGGCAATGAAGGATAACTGTTTGAGATCAACTTTAAATGTGTTCACTGTATGTGAAACATACTGACAGAAAAGCTAGCCAGACAATTCAATTACAGGAGGCCCTGAAAAGATCAAGGGCTGAAAGACGAGGGGTTGAGAAGCACACTAGAAAATGACTTGTGTGGAAGTGATGGGGTCCTGATGGAGGAACTGCTCAATACTCATCTCCTTGTCCCTCCATCTTGTAGCCGTTCTCACCAGAACCATAATCCTCTGCTGATTGGAAGGACTGCTGATCCATCATTCCGTCCTGACTGTACTCCTCCATGTTGGCCGGCGCACCATCATCCTCGTTACACATTTCGTCTTGGGGGCCAATGTCATCTCGTGTGGGGGCATGGCGTTCCTCTCTCCGTTCACCCCTGTCCCTCTCCCCACGTTCCCTCTTATGCTCCCTGTCCCTGTCCCGTTCCCTACGCCTGTCTCGGTCCCTGTGGCTCCGCCTTCTGTCTCTGTCCCTATCTCTGTCCCTGTCTTTGCGCTCCTCTGCCCCCTCAACCACCTCTCCTCCATGCTCCTCTGGCACGCGTTCCCCACTCTCTGGAGGGCCGTCCCCCTGGCCAACCTCATCCCCATCTACACCTTTGCCTCTCTCCCTGTCTCTCTTCCGATCCCTGCTTCTACTCCTCCTCTTCCGGTCTCTACTTCTTTCTCTACTCCTGCTGTCTCCTCCTCCTGCCCCCCCACGTTCTCGTTCTCGACGTCGGCTACTACTCCCACCATCTTCTCCCACCACAATCGCTCGTTCTCTCTCCCTATCTCGCTCCCTGGACCGAGTGTGACGGCGCCTTTCACGGGACCGGGTTCTCCGCCGTTCTCTGTCCTTGTCACGATCGCGGTCCCGACTGCGCTCCCTTCTTTCTCCACGGTCACTGAGTATTGAGAACAAAACAAAAACCAATAAGAATGCCTTCTTCAACCCTACATAACCTTTCTGAAAAGAATCACTCACGCGCCCAGTGAACGATCATCATAACGTGACGCATCATCTCGACCAGAGTGCTTGATGTTGACGTCAGCTCCACCTCTCCGTGTCCCACCCAATCCTCCTCCTAGATAGAGTAGAAGCAGCACACCAGTTCATTTAAAAGGTCTGAAACTATGGATTGGACAATACCTTGCAGTACCCTAGAAAGATAATCTGGCCGTACTGCAATGGGTATAGCTAAATTGACAATGCTTGCATGCTTTTTTTATTCATGGCAGTAAGGTGGAGCATCCCTCAGGCCAAAACGCAAACATGGATTACCACTTGTTTTGCCTCTTTCAACTCAGCCGACAGGTTTTGTAATTGGGGCCTGCCTTGCAATGCAATGGCAGGAACCTATATTCTACACCCAATAGAATGTCTCTTTATTGGGGCCTGCCCATAGCAATGCATAGGAGAGCAGTGACTGACTTGTAAAGCAAGTCAGTCACTGCCTCCATGCATTGCATGGCAGGCACCTATTGTTCTACACCCAATAGAATGTCTCTTTATTGGGGCCTGCCCATAGCAATGCATAGGAGAGCAGTGACTGACTTGTAAAGCAAGTCAGTCACTGCCTCCATGCATTGCATGGCAGACACCTATTGTTCTACACCCAATAGAATGTCTCTATTTATTGGGGCCTGCCTTGCAATGCAATGGCAGGAACCTATATTCTACACCCAATAGAACGTCTCTTTATTATTAACTTTTTCTTCCGTGGACGTTAATGCGGCTCGTACCGCTGCGTGCCCACCCACAAAAGTGGTATCAAAACGTGCGGCTCATACCCGGCATTGGAGCTATTACTTTTATTGGGAATTGGACTTACGATGGCGAAGTAAAAAGTGAAAAACTACCAAAAATTTTCGGGAGTTAAACACTCCCAAAACTAGAGTGTAACTGACGTTTCGTTAGTGTGGGAAGGAGTGCCATTTTGACCCCAAATTAATTTTGAAATCGCCGTCACGCCCACAAATATCGCCCTATCGGTATCAAACTCGGTCATGACATAGATACGAGTGCCTGCTCCAGTAAAATATTTTCGAAATTTTGCTAGGACTTATGGTTCTCTGTCAAGGTGCTTCAGAGCGAAATCATGCGCCAGGATAAGTGACGCTCTCCAAGATTTACTATCTTTGTGAGACCAGGTGTCTCACAAAGATAGAATTCTTTCTGTCTGACGCACACGACAGTTGGCAGAGGATCCATAACCATAGCAACGAACACACCAGGGCAGACCAGTTGATTAGTACTACAAAAAGGCATCGTTGTAGTTTTAACTATGGCTGAACTCTCAGGACTCAGCTGGCCTTTAGAACTACTTGTGTTTTGGGCATTTTATAACTGATTTTACCCCCGCTGTTACACACAGGATTAGTGTGGAAATTTTAAAATAAACTTAATGAAAAGTTAAACTCATCGGATTAGTTTGGACATTTAAAATTAATCTTACTGAAAATTTCAAAATAAAAGCCTTGACAATTTTCAAATAAGGTAATTGATGTCTTGGGCATTATGTGATTTTTAAAAATGAATCCACTGTTACACTTTGGATTACTTTGGCAATTTTAATTGAAGCTTAATCAAAATTTCAAAATAAAAGCCTTCACATTTTATACATAATGATATTGCTGTTTTGGGGCATTTTATAACTGATTTAACCCAATCATTGTTACTCATGGGATTAGTTTGGAATATTAAAATTAATCTTACTGAAAATTTCAAAATAAAAGCCTTGAACATTTTTACATCAGGTAATTTCTGTCTTGGGCATTATGTGATTTTTAAAAAATGAATCCACTGTTGCACTTTGGATTAGTTTGGCAATTTAAAATGAAGCTAAATGAAAATTTCAAAATAAAAGCCTTCACATTTTTGCATGATGTTATTGCTGTTTTGGGCATTTTATAACTTATTTAACACAATCAGTATTACTCATGGCATTAGTTTGGACATTTAAAATTAATCTTACTGAAAATTTCAAAATAAAAGTCTTGACAATTTTTACATCATGTAATTGCTCTCTTGGGCATTATGTGACTTTTTTGAAAATAAAACCACTGTTACACTTTGGATTAGTTTGGCAATTTAAAATGAAGCTTAATGAAAATTTCAAAATAAAAGCCTTCACATTTTATACATAATGATATTGCTGTTTTGGGCATTTTATAACTGATTTAACCCAATCAGTATTACTCATGTAATTAGTCTGGACATTTAATATTAATCTTACTGAAAATTTCAAAATAAAAGCCTTAATACTCCCATCTGGATAGTGCACCGCCGCAGGCGGTGCAATAATATTAGCTTGCATTATCTTTTTCTCTAAGGTTAGGCCACTGTCTTGCGCAGCAAGACAGTGCATTAACATTAGCACAAACTTTAGCATTTAGCTGTCCCCCACTAGTGCACCGCCGTAGGTGGTGCATTAAGATTAGCCTTTATTATCTGAGGTTAGGGCTCTGCTTTGCGCATTAGCATTAGCCTTTTACCTTAAATAAGGTATTAACTATTTCTCTTACTTATTAGCCATGTTTAGTATACTGTATGGAGTAAGTCAATTACAGACAACATGCGAGTGATGCCCCACATGCTACTGAGAGTATTGACGCTAACATTAGCATTTTGGCTAATTTTAGCTTATACACTGATTTTAACAAACTTAATGATGAAAGTCCATGTTAGTCAAGATGATTGTGATTCTCCACATGCTACTTTGTAATTTCTTAACTAAGCTTAGCATTGATGCTAATTTTTAGCATAAGAACGCTGGGTCCAAACCGATGGGCACACTTTGGCAGGCCCCGGTTAAATTTCTTCAGGAATTTTCTAGTTAACACCTAACATCTGTCAGATAACAGTAAGGAAAGTTTCTCGTATACTAACACAAGATATAGAGGCAAATTCATTAAGGTTGGAGCCATTATCTTTATGCTACACACATAAAGACAGCTTTTTTAGCAGTGTAGGGCTAATCTGTTGACTATTTTTTGATTAACCAATTAATAATTCAACAGGAAAAGGTGCCTAACAAATAAAAAAAACAAAAAAAAAACAATATGAACCAGTTGAAGCTAAAACAATGCTACCTGAGGAGTTTTGGGTAAAATATATTTGCAGTCAAAATATTAAATTTTTTCATCTTACATGCAAAATGTATATCATTTTGAAAAGCTTTGGCTTAATATCTGCTCTCAGAATAGTGGTCTTGCAGCAAATGGAATGCTCCACAGTATGTAATCTCCAGTTAATTATTCGATTACTAAATTATTTGACTCGATTTTTTCCAATAACCAATTAATCACAATTGTTTTACCCCTATTCTGAGAGAAAATTCTGCCCTACATTTGCTCAGAGGAACATCACATGTACATTATCAGCCCTTTCACGTATCAACTAAGATGAACCTCCACACACCCAGTACATATCTTAAAGGCATATTCACAAATTCTAACATTTTAGGCAGAAAAGCCTGAAAGTCTAGGACACAAAAGCATCTGACCTAGCCTGCGAGGACGCCATCCTTTGACAGTGCGTCCTCTTTCCACATCCACCAACACTCTTCTACCATCAATCTTCTTTCCGTCTGCATGCTTGTAGGCAGCTGAAGAAAAATGGAGAGAGAGAAGACAAAGGTGAGGTTGGAGGGAAAAAACAGAAACAACGTGACCAAGGGAGGAAAAAAAAGAAACAGAATACAGTGGATTATCATACTGACCAGGAGCAGGTGAAGCAAAGACGGCTGCTCTCTGGGTAAAAGCCGAAGGATAATGGGAGCAGACTTCCTTCCACCAGATGAGTCACTGATACATTACACTTTCGACTTAGTTTAAAACATCCAGAGACCAGCTTTCTTATCGTCAACATTTATGTATTATTAAAAATGTATTTCTATCATAATTCAGACTGGGAAAAGATATGGGCCTCTTTTAAAAAATCCCTACAGAAGAAGAAGCGCATCGAGCTTATGCATTTATCCAACTCCATCAAGTCTTAGCTTATATAATCGCAACTGTCAACACAGGCACTATTTGTGGGATAAGTTGACAACATGATGATAAATACTTCAAGGTAACCAAAAAGCATTTCACCAATAATATTAACTTAAAACAATATATTGGCATTTTGCAAACATTTTGTCATCCAATGTGGTACTTACATTTAGATACTTTCATTTTGACAAATCTGAGCATAATATGAGCTACTTAATACGCTTAAGTTAATCAAAACTAAATTCTATAGTAAGAAAACAAAAACTTATTTTTTTATCCAAATATTTCTAATTTATCTTTTCTTATCAACTTGAGAATTAAATTTGTGACATTTATCTTTACATCAACAAGAATCCTAGCACATAGTCAGAGGGCCTTACCAAACTTGGCAGCTTACAGAACCATACCAAAGGTTCTCTGCACCACAGTACCACTCAGACAACATTTCTGTTGGGGCCCTTACGCTCACCCTTCTTCCCTCACCTCCCTTCCCCTGCCCTCCACTCCACTCCACTCGTGTCTGTGTGTGTGTGTGTGTGTGTGTGTCCACAAACAATGACAAAAACCAACCCGACTGCTGGGTCTTACCACACCCCCACAGTCACCACCAACACTGACCAACTGAGGAAAACAAATCAAAAAGAAGAAAAACTAAAAGAAAGAAAGAAAAGAGAAACTGGACTAACTTTACATCAGGAGTTGGCTTACCACAACTCCAATGAAAACCCTTTCTGAATAAAAACCCCTATAGCTAAAATACATGTCTCTAACACCACTGTGTGCAATAGAAGTACAAATGAGATATTAACTTTTGTTGAGCTGCGACAGTTACACATTTCCTAAACTTATTCTCATTATGTTGAGATCTTGACTTGGTGTTTGGGTTTATTGCTGAAGAACACATCTATGAAGTGGTTTGAAATCTCTCAGAAGCATTTTCCACCAAACTGGTTCCAATTCTGAAGTGGTGCTAGAGCTCAAAACCTACCACTAGTTTATGTTTCCACTGAAATAAGCTCTGCGTGAGAAAAAGTAGTGCTAACCTGCACCAATTCGCTGTTGGGCCACATAAAATAACCACTTTTCACAGATCTGGTTGAGTTTTTGCTAATAATGGATTGGAGTGTATAACTACTTACTATCTATTTATGTTTCTGTATGTATCTGTATGGTGGGTGAGTGGGTGGGTGGGTGGACGGATGGATGGATGGATGGAACAATACAACCAACTGAAAATGATCAATAGTGTATAAAACGCTTTTTTTAAAATTGAGTGTGACTGAAGATGTTTGAGAATGAAAAAGCGTTCAATCATTTCAGAGTTGTTAATTTTTACACAATCCAGTGTACGCCATGTTCAATATAGCACAGTTACATTATCTGAAATGTAACATACTTTCAGCTGATTTTTCTCCAATACCAGAAATGTTTACATTCAACCTGACAGCATTCCAGGTGATCAATTCAGTTAAGTGCAGAGCAAGCAATTACTGTTGAAAAACGCAAAGAATGTTTTTGGTTTGGACCATCTTTTTTTCTTAACTGTAGCTGTATGAGAAAGTTTTATGTTGCTAAATATATTTCAGTGGTAGTGAAACTTTTCTTAGTGTCACTTAAAAGTTACACTAAAGAACTTTGCATTGTACATCTAGTTCTGCACATTAAAAACTCTGCATGTATTCAGGTACAAGATAAACACTGGGTTTGTGTGGCTTATGTGCATACTGAAGCAACAGAACTGTACCAAATATTTCTGTTACTGATTAGCATCAGATTAACAAAAGACGACTGCCTCAAATCTTTTTAGATTTTTTTTTTTTTTTCAAATTGCTTGTCATTTAAGTAGATCAACATGCCGCTCCCCTGAATCCATAGTTATGTAGACTCTGCTTTTTATATATTTTGCTCTAAAAGCTGTTTAATTTCAGTTTTCTGGCTTTTGGATAAGGGATCAGATGAATCATGAAGCATTCACAAGCACCCCTGGTAAACCAAGTCTTAATATTAGAGCATCTGTTTGCAGAAATAATGGGATAAATATCCAATATCATCCTTCACAAAAGAAAAACAAAAAAAAAACCTCAGAATAAAACAGGCAGAGAATCAAACACGTAAGGAACAAGATGTTTGTATTGACATGATTCCAACTTGACTTTCAGATGGTGGAAAAGCAAAGTGGTTCCTTTACTGATCTGGAACCTCTTTGGTGGAAAAAAAAAATCCCATTAGTAATTCAGTAAGGGACTTCACTGAAATGTTGGCAGCTATATCCGGAGGAACTAGGGCCTGAAACTGCATGTGTCCTAATATAGTAAATAATGAATGAGTAGGCTGTTGCTGAATTATCAAGAAATTCCCCTCATCTGCATATTTTATTAAAGCCAGTTCAGGGGCAAATTTATCTGCTTCCTATCATAAACAAAAATGTTAGCCACACTAAAGTGTCAGGATCAGATGACAAGACAAGCACACTAAGTGTCCTGGGAAAATAAGTCAATTAAGGATGAATGATGCTTGGAGACTTGTGACTGACTTCTTATCTCTTAATTTCATAAAGTGCCAATCTTCTCTTTTTAAACTGTAGTCTAAAAAGATAACAAAACTCAAAATCTGCTTTACTTGCCAACTGAAAGCTTTTATTTTTAAATATATTCAAAGTGACATCATAGTGCTCTGTGAGAACAGTTACAATAAAACTGAATTTTATGATTTTAAAGACCAAGGCAAACCAGTCTACTGCTGACTTTTCTAACTGCCTTCACCATTCATATTACTAAAGCCGCAGCCTCATTGTGTTATCCGTGGGCAATGTAGATC
This sequence comes from Alfaro cultratus, assembly GCA_903066825.1. Lineage (NCBI taxonomy): Eukaryota > Metazoa > Chordata > Actinopteri > Cyprinodontiformes > Poeciliidae > Alfaro > Alfaro cultratus. The sequence continues at coordinate 3,461 of CAEFZX010002265.1, read as the reverse complement.
ATTAGGGTATACTAGACTCAGATTTCCAAAATGCAGCCAACACTTCCAAATCAAGTGAGTGAAGAGGTTTGACATATCTGACAGAATGTACAAAATATAGTTTCGACACTTCCTCTGATGTCATTGTAAAAAGCTTAAAACACCTAGTTCAAGTAATCCACACACAATAATAGCTTTCCCCACAAAAAAAAGAGTGTTTTTAGCCCAATCTTGAAGCATCTGTAGATTAAATTCCAGCACCTTCACCAGGCAGCTTAAAAAAAGGTGTTTATTATTTTTACTCTAATGTTGTGCTGTGCCTACCCATAATCACACAGCCTATTTTTCCTAACTACAAGCTTTCAAAAACCTGAAGTGGCTTTAACACAAAGCAAAATCATTGGGGAATGTTTTTGAAGAGTACTGTACAGGGGAGCATTCAATGGTCAAAGCCTAAAATCCAGATTATATTAAACGAATAAAAAAATTCTTTAGGGCCAACAAAAAGATGCTTTACCCATTGAACTTTGCTCCACTTCCCTATATAGGAGATGGAGGGTGGAAAGAAATCTTACCCATCATACAAACCCATTATACCAACCATATACTGAGCTGTGGTAGTAGGGTGTAGATGTATCATAACCATCATCATCTGCCAGCCAGCTCTGGCCAATAGCCATCACAGATTGGCGGCTGCAGTGGCAATGAGAACAACACACAGTTAATATACTGTTGAGGCCCACATCCCACCCCCTCAGTTCCCTTCCAACTATCACTACAGAGTTGTGGGTTCAGCAACTCTGGTCTAGGAGAGCTGATTCTACAAATACTAGAGAATGGTGGAAAGCTAAATATATGCTGCCTTATCAGATCCCCGCAGAGGCTTCATGGTAGCTTATACAGACACATAACTATACAGAAATTTAGTCTAATTGAAATGGTTCCTCTGCTCAAATGTATTGGGATCTCCAAACATTGTCCGAATGCAATTTACAGAGCAATGCATAGAATCATTAGATCCACAATCATGACAGCAAAAGACACTTTAGAGTTCAATATACCAGCAAATATGGAAGATCAGTTGTAGCCATTTAAAAGAAAAAAAGTCTGCAGTCTCACTGCAACTTGAACCTAAGCTAACTGATTTTGGTGGGAAAATATTTTGGTCAATCAAAAATAAATTTGGAAATACAACGCATTTATTGCACTTCCAATAGAATGAGTGACCTAAAAGTTTTTTTTTTTTTTTTGTGGCAATTCTGTTATTTTTGTAATTGTTTGGACGCAAAGTTGCACAGCCCCACTGTAAACTAGGGATTAAAATATCTCTTTAATATGATACACTGTAGGCTCTGCATTGATCCAGTAAAGGAGCATGACTTAACCTTTGGATGACATCACTTGTCTGAAGAGATCATATTCATATCTCCTAGAAAATATATTTAAAATTGTATTCAAATATTTGGGCAGAATAGCTTACTACTGTGATAAACTTTAAATAAAAAATAAATCAATTAAAAAAAAAAAAAGCTCACCATGACCAGAGTTAAAGATAAAAATGGACAGCCTCACAGTAAAAGATGATGGGATTTAAAGAATGTTTCCGTCAATGTTTGGTGTCCAGTTTGACCTTGTGCTTACCATTCCCGTCCAAACCAGGAGAGCAGCTGTTCCACAGAACTACAACACCTCACAGTTAAGAGACAATGTACCCTTTGACAAGCAAACATGTTTCACAAGGTTCACAGATTAAAATACATATTATTCTGTCTTGTCCCCTGGTGATCTGAATAAACTGCTTATCTAAGTCCAGATTTTAGTCAAAAAGTGACAAGCATCTAACAAGCCCCCACACACACACACAAACCAAGCAAGTATTGGGATTTCATTCAATCTCTTCATCTGTAAGCAATGCTTCAAGGAACTTAGCTGGGCTGGCCATCACTGACCAGTGTAATCAATAAAAAGGATAGCAGCAAAAAGAAAAAAAAAAAGAAGAAAAAAAAAAGACTACTCAAATAAACGCCCCCGTGTACATCAAAGAACAGGCTGTATGACAGAGTGAGCTTAAATAGATAGCATTTGGTACTCACAGTGCATATCTCGTTCATGCTCGTACTCAATAAAAGCGTAGCCACGAGGCTTTCCCGTCCTCTTGTTGTAGACAATATAAATCTGGAACAAGAAATATGAGAAAATTTATAATTTGAAAACATAATGAGCTTCTGCTGACTAAAGGGATCTGCATGATCAAGAATAACTGCCAAAATCAGTTCTTGTCGCTGCTGCAAGGCAAAAATCCCTTCATTTTGCTCTCGGCCTCATGTCATCAGCCTCTTGGTGATGGCTACTGCTGCGGGAAAGGTTTCACAGGAGCATTGCGTCTATTGAACTGTTAAGGGTCTGTGTGAATATGAACATCGACAGTTCGATTTCAGTCTGACCATGCTGGGCCCTACAATTCTATAAATAAACCTATGTAAAGTGGCAAAAAAATGTAAGCTGTAGCTGATGCAAAGGTTATCAAATGAGCAGGCTGACCTACCCTTTTGATGGGGCCATAGACCTCAAACTCACGTCGAAGCTTGGACTCTGTAGTATCATAGTTCTGCATGAAAAAGCAATATTTTATTTTAAATATTAAAAATGATTAGTCTAATGCAGTGCATTGTAAGAACTGCAATAAACTTTGATCCAACCATACTAACAATTCGTGCAACAAACAAGGTCTTGAAAGCGTCTCCTTGAGCATTTGGGTCATTATGAGGGTCCCCTGTGGTAAAAAAGATAAAAGCAAGTTTAGTTTAAACCAACAATGTAAAGAAGTTTTATATTGGTACAAACTTACAAAGCTTAAGTTCTGTTTCCAAAACAGTCTGCCGTCTCTCAATTTTCTCTCGTCTCTGTAAACCAAAAACAACCAATAAATGAAGAACATTCACAAACATTTGTTTAGACAGAACAGCTGGTTTCAGACTGCAGATTTAGTTTGTATTCAGCAATATCAATTTACTGTACATTGACAGACATGTGCAACGTATATTTTGCAGGTGTGACTGTGTACTGACTTCTTTTCTGAGCATCACACCAACACGAAAGCTAACAAGCTACTTATGAATGAACTGGTGCTTTTAATTTTCTCCCCTCTATAATAGTCCATTGTGAGTACCAATAGACATGATGCAAACTGTCAATACATCCAGTGGAATTGTCAGCAGTTGCAATTTGTTCAGATGTGAAAGGTCCCTTACCTAGAGGAAATGACTGATTCTTCAAGTAAGGGGAACTGGATGTATGTACATACAGGGGTTGGACAATGAAACTGAAACACCTGGTTTTAGACCACACTAACTTATTAGTATGGTGTAGGGCCTCCTTCTGCGGCCAATACATCGTCAATTCGTCTTGGGAATGACATATACAAGTCCTGCACAGTGATCAGAGGGATTTTAAGCCATTCTTCTTGCAGGATAGTGGCCAGG
>CAEFZX010002261.1:0-70695 GCA_903066825.1 Alfaro cultratus | reverse complement strand
CCCTGAGGGGCCAACCACTTCAGCAAATTGAAACCACAACTACAAATTACAAAAGTGTTGCAACATGAACGTAAAGGATGTAAAAAAAAAAAGAAAACTAGCCTGAAATGAATCCAGGTGATGTGCTGATTTTCCTAATTCATTTTAGCTTTAGCTTCTGCTAAATACCATGTCAGTGTAGCGCTTTAGCGTTAGCAGAGGTCATGTTTAGGGTTAGCACAGCTAAATGTTTACTTAGCAGTGCTAGCTAAACAGCGCTGACGCCTCCATTTTGTTTCCATCTGGTGAAGAAGGACGTTGCTCTCAGTGTCTTCAGAGGTTTTTGTGTCGTTTCCTTCAGTGGTTCTTGGTGCAGCGCCCCCACAGGCCAGGAGGGGAACAGGTTGGTTTGAACCACAGCAGCTGCAGGTGGAGCAGATGGGGAAGTTCTGGTCCAAATCAAACTGAATACCGGACCATGAGGTGGGGAAACGGCTCTAATTTTAGGAGCTCTGCCCCTAGATTTGCACTTTTATGAAGACAAAACCAGAAAATGAATGTTATTAATAACTGGACAGTAGTAGGAGAAAGTTGTAAGGTTCTCTCCAGCAGCCATTAATACGGTGGCCCTGAGGGGCAAAACACTTCAGCAAATTGAAACCACAATTACAAATTACAAAAGATTTACAACATGAACAAAAGAATATAAAGGATGTAAAAAATAGAAGCCTGAAATGAATCCAGGTGATGTTGCTGATTTTCCAAATCCAATCTTACATTTTAAACATTGAGTTGGGGAGGAAAAAATCCAACACTAAAAGAATTTGACCCATTTTCTTGCCACAATTCTTCAGGCATTTGCTACAAAAAGTAAGTAAAATTGAAGGCAAAGGTTACAAGAAGATTCTAGACTTTCTGCAGACTTGGTCATATTTCAGTTTCAGTCAAAAAAATGCAGACTTGCATCATCCACCAAAGCCATGGATCTTTAACATTCTAACAAACGCTAAAGCCAGAGTAACTTCTGGTTCAAAAGTAAAAACGAGCTGCAGTCCAATCAGTGATTTCTTACATCTCCCACACCTCTTCCGTTTCATTAATGTTGTAGCGCTTTTGTAATTTGTAATTGTGCTTTCAATTTGCTGAAGTGGTTTGCACCTCTGGGCCACCGTACACCGGCCACCAGGGGCTCCCCAACCTGGGGGGTTCCAGGGGGGCCCCTAATGTACAACCCCTGTTTCCAATAGTCGTATTCAACATAAGGGATCTTTGCGCTGCACTTGGTCTGGTTCTTCACCTCGGATCTGTCTGCATTGGGTGGCCCAACCAGAGGCATGAAGCCCCGACAGCATAACTCCTAGAATCACTGGGACACTCAAACCCCCCACCATGATAAGGTGGCAGCCATGGAGGGGACGTGTAAATGTGTGTGTGTGTGTGTGTGTTTGTTTCTAATAGGGTTAGGTATGTAATGGGTAGGGTAAGGGTAAGATTTAGGCTGTAGAAATGAATGAAAGTCAATGGAAAGTCCCCGCAAAGATAGCTGCGCAAACATGTGTATTTGTGTGTGTGTGTGTGTGTGTGTGTGTGTGTGCATTTTTATGTGTTTAAGTGACTCTGTTGCAACATCAGCTTAGCTATTATCGTTTATTTGCATGGATACATGTGCAAATTGAGGTTTTTATAATTTTGCTGTCGCTGCTCTGCAGTGGTGGAGAAAGTACTCAAAAAATGTACTTAAGTAAAAGTACAAATACACAGACAAAAATGTACTTTAGTAAAAGTACCACATTAACATTTTTACTTGAGTAAAAGTAAAAAAAGTACTGGCTTTTAAAAATACTTAAGTATTAAAAGTAAAAGTACCTGCTGAATGCATTACCTAATCGCTAATACAATATCTTTAAGTGTACCTATCGTGTTTAATTTTAATACATCAGAAATGTGTCACTTTAATGAACAATGCCATAGATAAAGCATGTTTTTATTGTGTTTACTCTCTGTAACATAGTTTAGATTTAGATTTGTGATTCTATGCATCATAATTTCAGGGATGGAAACATTTTGTCTCCTGTCCTAACATAGCATGAACTTCACTTTTTTGCCACTAGTGGCATTTAGTTTGAACTAAATCCAACAGAAAGGAGATGGAAAGAAGGTGGATGGGGGAGGACATGCATGTAGCTCCTTGTTTGCAACATGGAAAACAAGAGACCTTGTCTCTTGACCTTGACCTAGAGACAAGGTCAAGACACGGTGTCTTGACCTTGTCTCTAGGTCAAGACACTCTCTGTCTTGGCCTAGAGAGTGTAGTCAAGACCACCTAACCAAGTCAAGACCAAGACCAGCGCCCCGCGCTACATGACTCAATAAAATTAAGTGCACCTATCAAAATTTTTTATGTGACAAACCAGTGACAATGATGCCTACAGCACAGCATCAAATTTGCATTGTTTGAGTGTTGTCATTGTCCTAGAGAGAGTAAATGTCATGAATAAATGTGACATTAAACATAATGCAAGTTGAAAGTGCTGCATCATTTTCAACCTCCTTTTAGCATTTTTTATGTTGTAGCAGGCTAAGCTGACAAAGATAATGCAATATTTTAATGCCACAGTAGAGAAGGCCACATTTTCAGTAAGTAGAATAAATATCAGTATTGGTATTGGTTACCGGCCAGATGAGCTTTAGTATATCGGCATATCGGATATCAACCAAAAATCCAATATTGTGCATCCCTAATTTGTATTTTTTCTTCCACTTCACAATGACGCTGATATTTATGCATATAGCAGGAAAAAGTTCAAGGTTTACAAGCACTTTTGCAAAAACACTGCATGTTTTTTGCCTGACTTTCATTATATCTTATCTATTGTATTCAGTTCCAACACTCGATTGTGTTTAGTAACTTCTGAAGATACTGAAGTTACTAAACTTCAGTACTATTTGATTTTACCTCTCTTGTAAAATCAAATAGTCTCTAAAAGATCTAGTTTCCATGAATAAAAAAAAAAAAACTTTTGTTTTTAACAAGGTTGCAACAAAAGGAGAAAAATCTTAAACCTTGAGGAGGCTCATTGAGTTGTCACAGAAACGCTGCGAGGTCCAGAAAGAGGATTTAACTGGAACTGAAATTGTTGTGATGTCCCTGTCCAAATGTCTGTCACAAAAAGTCCCCAGAGTTCCTGGACAGAAACTCTGACATGCGTCCACCAGAAGACATAATAATAAAATTAATAAGTCATCACGAATTTGTTTTAATTTGTGTCAGAAACCGATATACTGGCTGAAGCCGTCTAATTCCTTTCCAACTATTACTTGAGATCTCCTCATCCCTGTTTTGCAGTGTCTTACCTGGAAACCCGTCCAGCAGGCAGCAGGCGGACATTAATCATCCCCTGGGCCGTCCAGGGGCAATAAAAGCAACACAGGCATCCAGTTTTAATGGATTGAGCATCAGAACCTCAAGACAGATTTATGTGAAACCATGTTTATATCTTCCACGCTCCTTCGCCCTCTGCAGCATCTTCTCATATTTACTCATTTGCCACCGGGGCTCTTTTTTCAAAACCAGCCTAAACAGGTTTGCGGTCGTAGAAATTTCAAGTCCTTATTGCAATCAATAATGCGAACAAAGGTCACAGCAACAGTGTCCAGAAGATGAATGTTGCAAATATATTTTTTTGCTTTTTCGCCCCCATAATGATCTTCCTCTCCCTCGTGTCTCCTCCTTCCCCACCGCAGAGCCCCACTTCATCTCCGCCTATGACATCGGCCTCTTCACCTTCTTCTTCCTGAGGGAGAACGCGGTGGAGCACGACTGTGGCAAGACGGTGTACTCCCGCGTGGCCCGGGTGTGCAAGAACGACATCGGCGGGCGCTTCCTCCTGGAGGACACCTGGACCACGTTCATGAAGGCGCGGCTCAACTGCTCCCGGTCCGGAGAGATCCCCTTCTACTACAACGAGCTGCAGAGCACCTTCTACCTCCCCGAGCAAGACCTCATCTACGGCATCTTCACCACCAATGTGTGAGTGGATTTTAGGGTCATTTTGATGAGCTGAATCCAAATGTCACATTTCTCTTTTTGGATGAGAAATGTTAACAGAGATGAACTGATGATGTCACAAATATATAATCAATTTAGTCTAAAGATCGGATTTGTCTAAATCAAATTAGAATAAAAACTTGACCTGACAGAGAAAAGCGGAGGTCATTTCTGGATTCAGTGGTACAAAATAGCCCTAATTCAGCTGAAAAAAACAGACAACTTCCAAAAAATATTTCTTTTGTAACCCAGTGTTATCAGTCAGTCAGTCAAATTTAATTTGAAAGCACATTTCAGGAACAAGGCAGCTCAAAGGGCTTTACTTCATAAAAACACACAAATCACCAATTGAAACATTACATTTTTCCAAGTGTCGTCATTTACACATCTAAATGTTGGTCAGTGTTTCATTTATTATGGTGCAAATGCAACTCTAAGCATCTGGGTTTTGGTCAAGATTTAAAGGACCTCAGTGTTTCGGCTGCTTTACAGTTTTCAGGAAGTTTGTTCCAGATTTGTGGTACATAGAAGCTGAATACTGTTTCTCTGTGTTTGGTTCTGGGGATGCAGAGCAGAACCAGAACCAGAAGACCTGAGGGGTCTGGAAGGTTGATACAACCACAATGTAATGTGGTAACCATTAATGTAATGTAATGTACATTAATGTTCCTTAATGTATTGTGGTGCTGAACCTTTATCACATGCATTTTGATATTATTATTACTCTTCCATGTTGTTCTCTCTTCAGTCGTATCTATAATTAATTGAGGTCATGTCAACATTTAAAATGATTTAAAAATTACATTTGCTTCCTTTACAATTCATCAGCTCTCTGCATATGCAGGATTAATTCTAAACGTCATGATCCTTCCCACTTTATGTTTTGGTTCTCATCTGTATCTTAAGCTCATCTCTTCACACTGTGCATCATTCAGTGTTACTCCAGAAACTTAGAAGTCTGGCAGGTTTAACTGGATTGGTTTGTTTATCACTTAGAGCTATTTAGTTTGAATACGCAAAATATGGCTAAAATTTTAAGAGTGGAGTTCCACAAGGTTTTGTTCTCGGCCCTAATTTTTGTGCTTTGGTTGCTGACTTCATATCTTTTGTATGTTGCTCTTTGGTGACATTTTGCTTTTAAGTACTTTTAAGACTACAGTTTGATGTCCGAGTTTGAAAAGTATCAAATCCTAAGTGTCGGATCGTTTTGTTCTGTTGAATAAGCAGAGAAAGGAGGTTCAGGTTAGTCAGGTTGCAGCTGTTAGGCGGACTGGATCACCTTTTTGTTTCTTACTTCCTGCTTGGAACCGAAATTGGTTCAACAATCCAGTTTGGACTTTTAAAGTACTGGACATTGTTGATCTTTTCTGGTCAGAGTTTGGTATAAACAATCAAATAGAATTTTTCTTACTTACTCAGACGTACACCAAAATGATTGCAGTTTTTTGATTCAAGTTTTTCTGAACACCTTGTTGCACACTGCTGCAGAATGTTTTAGCCAGACAGAGCTGGCTGAAGCTCTTCCAGATGGCAGTGGTCTTCGCCTTGCCTCCAGACTGCAGTTTCAGTTTCAGGCTTTGTTTTGCCTTCTGGTGACAGAAGGAAAAAAAAGATATAAAATAAGAGCTGCTTAGGTGGATAAACCAGGTAGTTTAAGTTGATAGCAGAGAGCAAATGTAACATACGAACAAAAGCCTGGAAAAAAAAGGCTGTTTTCAGAAAAGTAAGGGAATAAACAGAAGTCAGGGAATTGTTAGTCCATGATTTCAGCTCTGATTGTTCAATAGCAGTTCTGTGAACATGAATTAAACATTTTGTTTTGTTTGTTTCAGTTAAAATCTGCCACTGTTCCTAGTGCGGATACGTGGCAACGGCTCTCATTTGTTTTCAATTTCATACACTGATGCGTTCATGGAGCTGTCCGTGGTCCTGAAGGAGCCGGCGGAGCTGTAATCCTGCACTTCTCCTGTTATTACACCTCAGCCAGTTTCGTCTTGACACTCTCCTGTCTGCGGACTATTCAAACCGTATTCGAACCAGCGCGCTGTGTAACATGGTTCCACCTGTCTGGACAGAAAAACAAGCGGCAATGATTTCTAGAAGCAAAGCCATTTGGTTTGTAGAAACGCCGCCGCCTGGAATCTTTATTGATTCCATAAAGATTTCCATGATAACTCTGTTGCGCCAAAATGCATCTTTTATGAAATGTGTTATTGGAAACGTGACTACATTGACAGATGTTTAGTGTTAGCTGAGATTGGAGCATAAAGTGCCACTGAGGGGAAAATAAAACATTGAGGACGCCTGCTGCTCCTGCACATACTAATGTACGGTTAAAACTGAGTTATGCCTGAAATCCCACCTCTTATACTGAATGGAAATTTTAGGCTCACACAAAATACGCATTCGGCTTTACAACAGTTTCATTAAGACTTATTATGATCTCACTGGAAGCAGAGGCACCTGTTTGTTTAAGCACAACATGTTTAATTTGACGCGCGCCTTTGCAGACGTGCATCTGTTTGTTTCTTTTACTGCAAACTAGGGCTGTTGTAAACGAATATTTTAGTAATCGAGTAATCTATCGATTATTCTTACGATTTATTGAGTAATCGGATAAAAAAAAAATTATAAAATAAAATATTGGGATATCAATATCAGTCCAATTTTTCATTTTTGAGCATCTCTAACAGTTACTTTCTTGTAGTTTAGAAAACTAACCTGTAACAACAACAACTCACTTTCTAAGTTAACCTGAATTAAAGTTATACAAAAATATGAAATTATATTCAATTTAATAATAAAGAGCCAGGCTCACAAATATGCTTATAAAAATGTCTATGCTCCAGCTTTTAGTTTATGTTTTCATCTTCAGTCGGTTTAATAGATGAATTCTCACCTTGCCCCACACCTGTCAACCCAAACATTTTTATTTTAGGTTCCAACTTCCTGAGTCAGGTTAGATGAAGCCGTCGTGCTTCATTCCAGTTATTCAGAACGTCACAAAAAAATAATAATAATAATAACAGAAAATTAAGAACTTTCAAAGAAATCTGAATAGAGCTTCTCATTAATCAAATCAAGAAAATTCTCATGCATTGAGAAAATGGATACTAAAGAATGAAAACTGAAGCAGTGTTACAGTCACAACAAGCTCCCTCCAAGGTGAGGCATCTTCACTGTTTGACATGTTAAACTGTGTCATCATGTCTTTTAGTAAATTTGAGGCTCTCATGTCTGAACGCACACACACACACACACACACACACACACACACCCTCATTTTACGCACTTGCTTTCTTCTGTGTGCTGGAAAGGTTTTCTTGGGAAACCGATTTAATGAGAATTTTGTAATAACAAGATGTCAGTTTGTGGGATTTAACGGCGCTGCGTATCCCCAGACAGTTCATTATAATCTGCCAAGCCTCACACTAATTATTAGTCATGTTGCTTCCTTACTTGGAGCTTCTTTCCAAATCTGTTACCTTGATTGTAAGCCCTCTGTGGGCAGTAATTTGCTATAAACTTTATTACTATTATTTATTATTTATTTTTCTCCGCAACAAGATTTGCTCATTTCTCTTGAAGCACATATTAATCACATAAACATGAGTAGAAACAGCAACCGGGTAAGTTTTTATTAACCTGTGAAAATAATCCTTGAGCGTTTACAGAATACCTCAAAAGAAACAGAAATAATTTTTTAAATTTATGTAAAAAAAAAAAAAAAAGCAGAAATCTCATGAGCATCCAGGGATACTTTTACTTAAATTTGCTGCAAACTTAATGCGAGATGCATTATAATGCTATTGTAAATTATATATTATGAAACAAAGGACATTTTTAAGGAAGTAAAAGTTAAGAGTAATATATTGCTTATTCTTTTCAAATTTCCCACTGAGCATTTCACCTGCAGGAAACTCAAACAAACAAACCGCCGCACTTTGACTTCTTTTCATCTGCCTTTCACGTTTTGTATCTGCAGTTACCCCAGTGTTTTTCTTTTCCCCACCTATACACAGCAGAACACACACAGAGAGAGAGTCTCCAGAGTTTTCAGCCTCCCACCTGCTTGTATTGATCAGCGCGGCTCCGAGGCGACCAGGATCCGCAGACTGAGTAACTTCCTCCGCTGCACAACAGCTGGTGGCGTCGCACACTTTGTCACAAACAGGAAGCGCCCACATCCAAAGTTTGAACGCTGCAGACGTCTCCTCTGCATTTTGAGTTTAGTTAAAAGGTTCAATGCGGCTAATTGCTGTTTTGTTCTGTAAAGGTTATATAAATGAAGTGCTTGATTAAAACAACAACATGGCCGTCTTGGCTGCTTCTCTGAGGAATGTTTACCTCGACCAGCCTGTTGGTTTAGGTGGAAAGCCTGACCAATTAGGTGTGTTAATTAGTTGAGGCCTTTACAGAACAGCTGTGGCTTGAGCTAACTTGGTTAGCCAAACCAAAAGTCATCAGCTTACAGTATGGAGCATTTTAGCTGTTTCACAACATCAAACTGAGTCTGCTCACCTTTCTTTTTTTTCCTCTTGAAAGAAAAACGGTTTTAATTTTGGGCTTTTTGAAAATGATTTTAGCTCTTGTGCCAGAACAAAGTGTCATCGTTGTATGAAAAATTTACCCCCACAGTCATGATCTCAGAATAATTAACATGTCGTCACCTTCCTAAAAGAATGGCCTGTGTCATTTTTTGCCAAGAGTGATTTATTTATTTATTTATTTATTTGCTTAAATCATCCTTTGGGAAGAAAGAGAGTTTTTTTCCCCAAACATTTTTGGCCACTTTTTGCATTGTTCTTGTCCCATTTGTCCCAGTCTGCTCTAAAGTCAACCCAGGACTGTAATATTTTCAACATTTTATGTGGGTTTTGCCTTAAAGATTTTTCCCAGAGACATACTTTTAATCAAAAGAAAATGCGGTTTGGGAAGCTGAAATACCTCGGTGCAGCTCTACTCGATAAGTTATTTGCTAGTGTTCGCAATGAGGTCAATCAAGAAGTGCTGTTCGATCCCCTTGGTGCTGATTGGCTGTACATCTCAGGCGATTTACATCACAGCTTTATGGCGTCGAACATCCATCACTGCCAAATGTTAGCAACATTTAAAATTTCCTTCCAAGTGCTTCCTAGCTGCTAGCTATGGTGACAAAAACACACAGACGCACTTTACCTGGAAAGACTGTCTGTCCCCTCACATTTTGTGATTGTTGTCACTTAAATTTGAGAAATTTTTATATGAAACAAAGTTATCCACAGTAATTGCCAAAATAGCAAAAAATAAATAAATAAAGGAAATGAAAGGTAGTTTGATTATAATGGTAATCTCAAGTACTACATTAAAAAAAGCTGTAAAAAACTTCATCAACTCAGCATTTGAAAACTGCATCTTCATTTGATTTTTAACTTTGATGATAAATTTCATCCAAGAAAACTGCTGATCCAAATGAAAGGGATTTTGGTTATGTTGACTTTGATTTGAGGCATTCTCAATCTGCCACATAAGTTTAACTCTCTGGAAAAAAACAACAACAACACAAACAGTATTGCAAACTGCTAACCTTGCAGACTCAGCAGAGTGTGTGTGTGCATGTGTGTGTGTGTGTGTGTGTGTGTGTGTGTGTGTGTGTGTGTGTGTGTGTGTGTGTGTGTGTGTGTGTGTGTGAGAACGTCGCGTGCTTGGTATTCTAGCGTGTGCTGCTCTCTGTCAGGGGAGAAGCTGAATTGTGTCTTAAACCTTCTGCTCCCTCACCTGTTAATCTGCCAGTATTTGACACTGCATGGCTGCCTCCCATCAGACCGCAGCCATTTTCAGTGATAGATTGAACAAGCTAGAGGCAGCAGCTACTTGGAGAGAGAGAGAGAGAGAGAGAGAGAGAGAGAGAGAGAGAAGAAGAAGTCGGGGTGTGTGAAGAGAGAGGAGGTGGAGGAAGAGGAGCGAGATGAGAGGATGTAATGAGAAAAATCATGGAGCTCCAAGCTTTTTGTCCTCCTTCCATTGTTTCTTCTCGCCTGTCTGAGGGGACTCGCTGGGCCTTTCTCCAAAAACCGCTTCCCCTCGTCAGGGTTTGGGTATATGGTAATGCAATCACCAGAAAACATTGTCTCCATCTGTCTGGTCTAAATTGAGCAGCGTCACAGCTTCTCCCAGGGGTTGGTGGCTGTAAAGCAGAGGAGGGAAGAGTTGGGACGGCGCTGGTTTTCCTTCCTGTCCGTTCACGCTCCGGCCAAGACGTCAGCGCAACATTATCGTTCCTTTAACTCTGATGTATGGTGATATTTTAGCCATCAACATAGATGTGTTTTACTGACATGTTGTTAGATAAGCCAAAATATCATTTAGCTGAAGAAAAAGGGAAAGGAGAAATGGTTAAATAAATCGGTAACATAAATCGGTGACATGACAAAACCCCTGTCATGAACATGAAGGAGTCTTTATGAATGTTTACGACTGTTGTCCTGAAACTTATTCGGCAAATAACACTTTTAATGCAAAGTTGATACTTTTAATAGACTTTTAATGCAGATTTTAGTAAAACTTTGCAACCTTTCATTAATAGTGTCATTATTTTACCAAATGACTCTTCGTGACAACAGTCATAAACATTCACAAAGACTCCTTCATGTTTATGACAGATGTCAGTCTTCAGACAGAGTGTCACCAATAAAACACCTGAAAAGTGTGGCATGCGTTTGGATACCCATGAACAAAATACAGCAGAACAATTTGAGACCACCTAATTAGTAAATAGAGTTCAGCTTTTTCATAATTTTATTTAAATAAATAAGTAAAGTAAATAAAAGCCAAGACAAAAGTCCAGACCTGAATCTAAACGAGAATCTGTGTAAATGCCTGAAAACAGATGTTCACAGATGCAAAGCAGGTAGAAAGATATGATTAAAAAGAAAAAACAAGCTTGCAGCTGTAATTGCAGAGAGAGGCAAACACATTCACTTTTCAGATTTTTATTTGCAAAGAAGTTTTAAAACCATAATTTTCTTTTCACTTCACGCGTTTTGTATACTTTGCGTTGGTCTTTCACGTACAATTCCAGTGAAACACATTAAGGCCTGCAGTAACGTGACAAATGGGACACACTATTAATGCCTCCCTTACAGGAGAAAACCACCATGGTCACTTTAAGGAAAGGCCGTTTTTAAACATGCTTTACTTTAGTCGTGTATTACAATTTATTTTAAAGTCATTTTGGTCATTTAATCCACCTAATGGAAAAACATGGTCAACAGGTTTTAGTTTTCACCCCATGGAAGAGACTGAATGCTGCAGCATAAGAGCCTTCAAGCTGTTGCAGAAGGAAGGTTTTAGTTCTCTGCTAAAAAAAAAAAAAAGAAAAAAAAACAACAACAAAAACCCACTCAAGTCCTGCGAGCGCGGCCAGGTCTTTTAATTAACTCTGGGGCCTTATTGGTTGGACCCCGATGTGGTGGGCTCTGGCTGCCAGCGAAACCCTCCTGTGGAGGTTTATCACCTGCCATTACCAACTAATTATGAACATCCTTATCTTCTTCTTGGCGCTTTCGCTGACCCACCACTTCACCTCTTGTCAGAGGTTCATATCTAAGAGGCTGTGGGTAGAAGAAGCAGGAGAAGAGGAGGAAGCGCTTAAAGAAATGAATGCATTAGTTTATAGTTTAGGTTATTATTTAGATAGAAACTATTTTGTTTTTGTTTTTATCCCACATAGAAAGTAACTCCTTTTTTGTTTTTTGGTTAAGCTAAATTTGAAAATGTTTTGATCTCATCAGTCAGAAAGGAAAATTGCATTCAGGCTAATTGTTGTAAATCTTTATCTTTCTACATTCAGTGTTTTAAGTGATGCAGCCTGGAGGGTTTTATGTTTTTAACCAGGCATGTGTCCAATGAAATTCTCACAATTAAACATCATCATGATGATTTTACAACATAATGATTCCAGAAACATTTTAATAAAGAAAAATGCAAAAACCATTCTAACTCATAAAACAAAACCAATTTACTCTACAAATAACAGTCTTTTGTTTTAATTATACTTATATTATTAGCATTCATTCTTGTTTTGCAGATATTGTTTTGTTATTCTGGTCTGTTAAGTGTAAATGTTGATATTAGCTGGATAGCTAGCCTGCAGTCCGCTGCTTAGCAGTACTGAAACTCTCGTTTTGCCAACCGTCGTTTGAAAGTGATGCTGCCTTAATATGAGCAGTTTTAATTTCAACCCCATTCATTTTATGACTGCAAATATTTCCAAATATTATAATTGATCTTTTTTGTCAATGAGGAAAAAAGTGTAAGAAAGTGTAAAAACTGTGAAAAAGCAGATCTATGCATCCTCTTTTTAGAGTCATTTGATTATTCTAGCACTTTCTCTGGCCTCTCATTAAATCAACATTTAAAGAAAAGTGACAATATGAAATTGTTTAAAACTATAACTCTTCAAAACCTCGATTATTATTTTGATATGACAGGTGTGAGTTAATGGTAGGATTTTATTCAACATATTGTCATTGCTGAAGTAAAACAGGCATAAAGACTGGAACAGAATTGGCAAGAACTCAGAAATGTTGCATTTCTTTAATCGTGTAGTTTAAAAATTTTAAAAAGGTGTTTTAGCAGCTTTTAATTTCCCTCTTTTAGTGGCAGGACACATCACTGGTGGCTTTAGTTTGTTTCTGAAGCTTAAACAAGGTGACGTTTTTATATGCTGTATTAAATTTGGCCTGGAAGATCTTCAACCGTCTGTCACATTTTCCAGTAGTTTCTGTTGCCCTTAATGTCAGTGTTTGCAGCTGTGTCGATGAAACAAACAAGTTTTGGGTTGGAGCGCAGACACTTAACCAAATCGAATGAAAATAAAATCAATCCTAATGTTATAATGTGTCTCGGTTCGTAATGGAAGAGGAAACAGTCAGAAACAGAACGGTGCATCCTGTCTTTTCAAAGTGTGAAAATGACTCTTTGTCATAAACAAACGCCCCCAGAGGCAAAAGGATAAATTATTTGAGAACTGTGGTTGATTTTGTAGAATATTTCTTCATGATATCCTGGTTTCAAATTGAAGCTAAAGTTAACAGCGAGCCTTTATTTCAACAGTAGGCCTGACCTGAGCAGCTGAGTAGTTTATGGTTAAATCATAATAAAATTAAATTGATAAAATGCTCATTATTTCAAGCCAAGTTTTGGCCAAAAACTGTTTCTCTGCCTCAACTTTCACTTTGATTCTTTTTCTCACCATTAAACCGATCAGATCTGTATTCTGTTGTGTTGCCGTATTGTTTAGAGTTGATGCTGCTGACTCAGTCTGGCTATATATTGACCTAAATTGTTTTGTAGTGTAAAAATATGTATGGCTAATCCCGGCAGCCTCTGCTCAGTTTCTGGTCCCTGCAGCCTTGTGGCTCTGCTGAGTGGGCCTTTTTTTCTGTCTTTTCTGCTGTAATGGTGGCATTTCACAGAGGTTGAAATATTGGCCTTAATGTGGATTTTAGCTGTTGCCTTTTCCTCATAATATATAATATAAAGTAGCTAGAAAACATAGATGGACTGTATCAGCAGTGACGTAAACATGAAAAAGTTTGAATCCAAAAATGCAAGTCAAATCAAAAGAATTGAAATGTATGAAGACAAAAAAAAACCATGAGGCATATTACAGAAAGAATAGAAAAACGAAACTGTTCTGTGGCACATGCCATGACTAATTACAGTCAAAATATAAAAATCAACATGTAACAATTAAACGTTAAAGACTTTGTCTCAAGCCACGTATGAGATGAACCCAATGAGCTCTGCTCAGGTGAAACCAAAACTGACCTTTTCCACCTGTGTGTGCCTGATGCTGAACCCAACAGAAATAAGAAATATAAACATCAAGAAACACAGAGGAAAAACTGACAGAAACTGAATGAACAGTGGTGACCTATTGATTGATTAATACATGCAAAACAGGTGAGACTAATTATGGGATGATAAACTCCTGATGGAGAACAGTTAGCTATACAGATCCATTCAGCAAATTGAATTTATTTCAAGATCTTCATAACTAATTTAAACCTAATATGTGTATTAATTTCATACAGTTGGATGTTTGAAGTTTCTGTTATTGCTAGTTATGATGATTTTTCCGCTTATGGCTGATGTAAACTTGACATTTAAAATGAAAAAATATTATGCGAGACCAATAAAAAGCATTTTTAAGATAATTTGCTTGAAGGAAACTGTGTTTAATACCTGCTTAAAGGTTGTCAGGTTTCAAAAGGTATTTTGAAACAAGGAACAGGAAACACAAGAAGGGGGAAATAATCTTCTCTTTTAAAATTGCCCTGACAAAATATATGAATACAGTTTGACGTCTGTGGGAGAAATTGCAGTTACAGATTTGTCCATAATGATGGAGCTTGAGTTACGTCACAAAGATAAACAAGCAGATATTTTAGTCTGTAGATGTGCGAAACCAATAGAAAAAATACCTCCAATAAACTCGCAGTCATAGTTGCATGAAATGTTGTGTTAAATAGTGACGCTCATCACATCTTCAGGTTTTTGTTTGGAATAAAAAAAAAACATTTTCCTTCCGCTTCCCTCTTCTGTGCTGCGTTGTGCTTTTGTCTACTTCATAAAAACCCAATAGAATACCTCAAAATTTATGATTTCAACTTGGAAAATCTAAAAAATTTAATTATTTTTACTTTTGCAAGGGCTTTACGTGGGATTGAAACAATCCGTGGCGATGCACACCGGCCTCTTGTTTTGGTTTAGAACATCTCTCTGGTGAGCAGATGGTTACAGATTTTTGCCGAGGCTCCTAGAGGACTTCATTACTCGTCTTTATTTCCTAACGCTCTGAGATTCATCTACTGTGAAATCACCCGTCACTGCCGAGTCGAATAGTTAGAATAGGTCTGTGGGTTTCTTAGGATTAATAAATGTTGTAAAAACAATGTTTGAATACAACTTCATATTTAATTTCCTGGAACAGCTGGCTCTTCAAACAGAAGTAAACAGTGAATGTATCAGGGACTGTTTTCATTAGCGAATAAATTCTCATCAGGTCCTCTAATTATTGCTCCTGGCAGCAGGGCCGCGAGAGCAGGGATGGAGTCAAAATAAACGTTGCTGCATGTGCAGACGTGTGTGTGTATGTGTGTGTTGATTGTGAGAAAGAGTTTGTTTGGCTCGGTGGAGTCATGTGGCTCAGATGAATAATATAGTTCAGATACAGTTGCAGTGCTTGTTAATTAGGTCAGTTCACTGTTGGTTCGGGTCTATCAAGTGTTTGACTAATAATAGGAAAAAATATGAAATATTACCAGCCTCGCCCTGTGAAGAAAGTCAAAGTACTCAAGCGTAAACAGGCCTTTTAAAAGATTTCAACAACTGAGAGAAGATGGCATATAATGCTACATTCAACATAATTTCTGTGTGCAAAATAAACAAAGCAATGCGGCACCCCTAACATTCATGTCAGCTTTCTATTTCTACTACTCCTAAACCCATCCATCCAGATGTTTTATTGTTGTTTGTGCACCAATGCACACTTCAGGATACACCTCCCATTGTTAACTGGTTTTAAATATCACACACTCGTTGGTAAATGATGTGGTCGGTTCTACTGCCATCCAGGGGTCGACCTGTTTCTTATTATTTGGTGACATCTGTGTTTATTTGCACCTTACTGTATTATTATTATTATTATTATTATTATTATTATTATTATTAACACTGGAAGGCAGCAACTTGCTAACAACACTTTGAAAATGTTTTTTTTTTTTTTAAATAACATTAGAGGGGATGTTTGAGCCGCTCTGTGTATAGTTTTGGTAGAAAATAAGCAATGAATTACTACAAAGCTAAAATGATCAATCATGGCTGAGCATCTGTAAATTGGTCAGAAAAGCAGCAGTGGAATCTGAATGAGTTGCTCCTGCTTTTTAAAGAGTTTTTTTAAATGACAGACGAGCGCGCGTCATTGAGATGCCTCAGCGCTTCTTTTGCCTGTAAAGAAAAGAAGAAGAATACTTTCACAGTCCGTGGATCTTCAAACGTAGTCGGAACAAAGTATTTCCATAAACCCGCCAGTTATTTTCCTGTACCGGTTCTCTGTGCGCCGCTTAGGAAGAAATAATAATAATAATAGTAAAATACCGGGCTACAAACTTCTCCCGTCTTCTGTTCGTTGCATCAAAGAATGAAAACATGCGAGGGGAAACATTGGGAGGTCTGAATATTAATATCGGTTCACAGCAAAGGAGACAGGGATGAGCTCCAAATCAAAACGGGGAAATCAAGAGGGGTGTAAGAGGACATGCAGTGGCTCAGTTGGACCGACGGGAAGCAGAAGAAGAAGAAGACGTGTCCTCCCACATGATGACAGTGGTCCCTGCGGCGCTGGGCCCCGGAGAGCCGCAGAGTATAGCGACAGCAACCAGCGCAGCAGATGTCAAACAGCTTTTCCATCACTTTCCTGGGCTTTTAAGCCGACTCCGGCCATATGGGTTGCATCCATTAAAGCAATTGACTGTATTTCCTTCAGCGCACCCTTTGCTCTGCTCTCCTGACATCATGAGCAGCAACCCGCTGTCCAGGCCTCCTAAATAGTCTGGACAGTGTCAGAGTCTGCGAGGCAGAAATGGAAGAAGCCGCAGCTACAGTTCAACCCACGAGTCTGGCGTTTCGCTTCCTGTTATGTCAGACTGTCTCTTTGAGTTTGTGAATGTGCTAAACTGTAGTAGCTGTCCCCTCCTCAACCCCCAGGGCGGCACCATCTTATTTTCCCGTTGTTTCCTTTCGGATGGGATATGCTTGTTGTCAGTTTGCCGCAGAGATTCGCTCAACTTCAAAACGCTCTCTCTGAATCTCGCGCTCGTCTCTATCAGAGGCATCAGACCAGAGTGTGGAAGAAACTGAGTTTATTATTAAAAGTCTGGAGGCTGCGTTACTCCATAGCCTGGGATTCACGAATGAGCCACCTGTTTGACTCATTTAGAGCCAGAACTCATTTAGAGCTCTAGCAGTTTCCTACCCGGCAGTAATAACGGAGCGCTTTAGTTGCTTCATGGATCAGAAGAGGATCTCACCTTTCAAAGCAAAGAAGAACAAAATAAATCAGCGTTGACTCAAAAACATCTTGTAAAGACGATGTAAGAAGGTTGTAACCAAGTATTTAAGACATTTTCCGTCTTTTAGTTGCACTTTTTATACCCGGTTGTGAGCTGAGCTCACGTCTAATTTTTAAGGGATTTTCTACTTTTCTTAAAGCTGATTTTCATTGGCTGTTGGAGAAGAATGGCTATTGTTGATATTTAGCTTAGAAGTCATGAAGTAGGAAATTCTTGAACTTTAACCTCTTAAATCAGGGGTCTCAAACTCCAGTCCTCGAGGGTCACTGTCCTGCAGTTTTTAGATGTGCTACAGGTACAAAACGCTGGAATGAAATGGTTTAATTACCTCCTCCTTGTGTAGGTATGATCTCCAGAGTCTTGCTAATGACCTAATTATTCTATTCAGGTGTAGAGCAGCAGAGGCACATCTAAAAGTTGCAGGACACTGGCCCTCCAGGACTGGAGTTTGAGACCCCTGATTTAAATGATTGGCAAAATACACACTTGTGTAAAGACATATGTGATCACATCAGTGTCACTGTAGGCTCTAAAAGTGCAGCTATAACTCAGCCGTTATAGTTGCACTTTGAGGTTTTATACTTTATCTGTTCATTTGTCTCCTTTTTCCAAAAGGCTTTGACATTGAAAATGGTTGTCGCATCTTTTGTCTTTTTTTTTTTGTTTTGAAGATATTTCAAAAAAATTTCAGAACTCATGGTAGCTAACAGTTGCACAACATCGTTCTCTCTCATGCGCTGGACCTTTTTGTCTCAATCTTTCGTCATAACATTACCAGTCAATAAGTGGTGATTTATCAGTCTCTCAGAAGCCAGTCCATGGCAGCAGTCAGACATCTCTGTGTGCGTGTGTGGAGTCTCTGTCAACAGTTGTGAGCGGTTAAGAAACTCATTAGCTTACGGCTAAGAGAGTAACTAAACGCTGGTAGTTTAGCTGTAGTGACCTATAAAAAAACCTTGTGTGTGTGTATATGTGTGTGTTGTTTGCTCATCATCTGTACAGTTTCCTCCAATATCCTCAGCTTAATACCGTCCAGTGTCACTGTGCAGCAGCGATAGCATAGATTAGCCTGCAGCCAGACACATATCGGCTGTTTAGTGTGGGCATAAAAGACATGGCTTCCATTAGGAGGATGGAAGACACTGCAGAATGGCTTTCTTACATAGCTGCATTATGCTGATTCCTGATATGCCTTCAAAACCATCCAGCATATGAGCTGCTCTGAATATCATTTTTGAAATGCATAACTTTTTTTCTTCTTTTCTTCTTTTTTTTTGTGATTCTTATTTCTTGCTTTCTGTCCCTCTCGCTACAACAGCAACAGCATCGCAGCCTCCGCAGTGTGTTCCTTCAACCTGAGCGCCATCACCCAAACCTTCAACGGGCCCTTCCGCTCCCAGGAGAATCCCCGCTCCACCTGGCTCCCCACACCCAACCCCATCCACAGCTTCCAGGTTGGTTTCCACACACAGTCTCTCCGGGGGGCTTGGCGATACACACAGAATTGTCATTTCAATTTCAGCTGGGCATAAGCTGTGGCCAGAGAAAAGGAAACAAAAATAAGATCTAAAAGTAGGTCACCGAGGCTTGTTGTCCAACTTGCTAAAAGAATGATTTAAAATGTTGATGTTTTCTTTGTGCTAAGGTGTTAGAAACAATCTCTGGGTTATGTTTCTATTCATTTTAACGTTTCTTCTTTCCAAGTTAGATGAGATTCTGACAGATTGGATGAAAACCAGCAGCAAACTCTTTCTAGTCTTGTCAAAAATTATCAATTGGATTTATGTCTGGGGTTTGACTGAGCCATTCCAACACATAAACATATCTTGATGTAAGTTGTCCTATTGTAGCTCTGATGTGTTTTTAGGATCGTCGTCCTTCTGGTAGGTAAATATCCATCGCGATGCCAAGTCTTTTGACGCCTCCAATATGTTTTCTTCCACAGTTGCTCTGTATCTCCCAAACATGAAAAGATTTTCTATTGAAGAAAACCCTTTCTATAACATAATACTACCACCATGGTGTCTCCACAACTTTGTCCCCAGCCCATCTGATGCGTTTATCTCGAATGTTGTCTAAAAAAACAATCTGATTCGCAGAACGGCTGGATTTACAGAGATTAAATTGCACACAGCTGAACTAATTTCATCCGTTTTCGTTGTGTTGAATTTCATTTATGGGTATCGGTGTAAAGGGGATGGCACATGTAAGCATGCTTCACGTTTCAGATGTTTGTAAAAACTATTAAAAACCTTCATCATTTTCCTTTCATTTCACAATGATGCACAAATCATTCGTTGGTCTCTCCTAAATGAACATATGGCTGTAAATAAAACAGAACGACCCACAAACGGATTATTATGTCAGGAATAATGCAAAAGAAAGTCTGATAGAGTTTCAAGCTATTTATTTAACAGAGGAATTTAATTACAAAGAAAAACAAAATCATCGTCACACAATGTTTTTAGTTGTGCGGGAGTCTAACTGTTTTCCAGGGCTGGATGTTTTAGACGTTTTCCTGCTTAAACATGCATGACTGAGATGAATGGGTCATTAGTAGGCTCCTGCAGACCTGGAGGAGACAATCACAATGATTGAATCAGATGACTTGGTGCAGGGACACATCTAAAATATGCAGGACAGCAGCCTCTGAGGATCGGGATCTGTAGGCCATACTCAGACATTCCCACACATCACAATTACGCTAAATTAGTGTGATGTCAGTGTAATGGTTTAATCTGGCATCTCGAATTAGTATGGATAAAGCTGTCCGTTGATGCATCTGTAATGGGGCTGCAGCGATAGCCGACACTTGAACTACGACCCCCGAGTCCCAGACGGGTTGAAAAACAGGGCTTCGTGGATTCAGAGCATGGTCCAAAGAGAAGAGAAGTTCATCAAGGCAAAGAATTATAATGGGCAAGTACAGAGGCAACACAAGCATTTGTAATGTGGAAGAGAGGGGAGGGCTTCATTAGCTTGAGCTTTTCTCTCTGCTTAACCTGTCTGTCTGGGTTCTCGTTTTAAGTGCAGTTTGTGGACTATTTTATTTATATATATATATTAGAAATATATTTGTGAAAAATGTTTGTGCGTCTTGTATTTCCTCATCAATATTAAGTAAAATTACTCCAGAAATAGATGCCAACAATGCGCAACAGTGCGGCCACTTGTGTTTTCCCATCTTGATGAAGAATTAAATGTTTTAATGACTTTTTGTTTCTTCTAATAATTGTATTGTAGTTTCCTTTGCTTAGTGTAATCATTGTATTTGTATTATTTGCACTTATTGGTAGAATTTGTACAGTCAATTTCATTTTAACTGTGTTTGTCATTGTACAGCATTTGTTTGTTTTTAGTGAGACAAATCTTCCTTTTGATCAGGGACAGTGGATGGAAATGACCTATTTGGCTAATTCTGGTGCATTTACTGCAATGTTTATTAACGTAAATTGTCCCTGCCATACATATTAATACATTTATAATTTCAAAGTATTTTTGATTTCAATTGAATTAGATAAAGAGTTCGCCTTTTGAACTGCAACAGAGGATATAGTCACAGCATCAAAAATATGTTTTTCTAAGGTTCCTGTCATAACAGAGTCATTAATTATTTATTTTCGTAGCAGGGGAAATGTCACAGCATGTGCTGGAGAACAGCTATTTTAAATTACTAATAATACAAAGCCTAAATAATTATGGGCTTGACTTTTGAAGCAGTTTTAGCATCAGCTCTTAACACAGCTGGTGGGTCCGGCCTTTGTAAAATAGCATTCTTACTTTAAATCAGGGTTTTCTAAAGGGCTGCCAACATTTCCAAGTCAGTAATGTTCCTTTCCTGGCAGACAGAAACCTCTGCGAGATTAATGCTCTTCTCCATTCACTGTTCCTGTTATCTGCTATCTCTTGCTGTCTTGCAGCCTGAATGAATTTCAGATATCTCTCCACAGATTATAGGAAGTATTGTTTCCTTTAAAATAGTTTCAAATACAGTAAAAACCATGTGATGGTTGCTAGATGGCTGATCTTAAAGGTTCAAGTTTTTCCGTTTTTGACTGGCTGGTCAATAGTCAGAAAAAATCAAATAAATAAATAAATAAGGGCTTAAATCACTTTTGGTGCATCTCTGGTCTACAATATTTATTTCACATGGTGTCTTAAAAAACAACAAAGCAATTTTAGCTACAAACCCTTTTTTTATTATATGCATCTTTAAACTTACTGAGGATAAAAATGAAAAGAAAAAAAAACGTGTTTATGATGAAGCTCCAGCAGCTGCACGGTTTCCTCGTACATTTATAATTTAAATAAATCTTGTTTTCTCGTTTGCTTTACAATCTTTTATGCATCTAACTTACAAACGCCTCTTGGCTTTGTGTTTTCCCCTCTGCAGTGTGGCACTATAAACGACAAAGGTCCCAATGAGGGTTTGACAGAGCGCAGCCTTCAGGACGCGCAGCGGCTGTACCTGATGAACGACGTGGTGCAGCCAGAGTCCGTGGATCCGCTCGTCATGCAGGACGACGTCCGCTTCTCAAACCTGGTTGTGGACATTGTCCAGGGCATGGACACCCTTTTCCACGTCATGTACATCAGCACAGGTTTGGTTTGTCTCAAATCGGATTATGTGTTGGTCTAAAAGAAAAGCTTGATTTTTCTTCTTTTTTTTTACAGACGCGTCTTTTTTGTTTTGTGTTGTTTTTGTTCAGAATATGGCACCATCCTGAAGGCTCTGGCCACGCCCAACAAAAACCTGCAGGGTTGTTACCTGGAGGAGATGGAGCTCCATCCGACTGGAGTGCGAGAGCCAATCCTGAGCCTTCAGATCCTGCACAGCGACAGGTCACTCTTCGTTGGCCTCAAAGACAGAGTCCTGAAGATCCCTCTCGAGAGGTGTTCCTCCTACCAAACTGAGACGTGAGTAGAGCATCAAATCTAAAACGTTCAGGACGTTACAGTGTCCACAGAGTTAGGTGATGCCTTCGTCCAGCCCTGTCACATACATGAAAGACCTTGGAGCATTATCCTCTTTAGCCTCAACCGCTACCAGTTGTATCTCCAAATATAGGCTTTAGAAATCATGTCAAAAATTATATAAAGTTGCAGTTACTGTTTTCTGAAGAAAATAATTATGTTCTTGCATGGATCAATGCGTTTTCCTCCTGGGAATAATCTTAAGTATTGAAAAACAGATTGAAACCAACACACACAAAAAGTGGATGAAGCAGCAGATCAGTGTGTTCGCAGATTTTCTCTTGTCATTGTTTGTGGAGATTTTGGTTTATGCTTAGACGTTTGTGAACTTAGTCTTCTATCGTTTAGTTAACGTTTTGTTTAATTGTGTTTGTCGCTTTTTTCTCCATGATTCTTTGCTTTCCTGGTTTGTTTCTGGTTTTAGTTATGCAGATTAGCCTCTCTAGTTATTGAGCCTTTTGTCTATAAAAAAAAAGAAAAGAAAAAAATCCTGTTGAGAAATAGTCTGGATTTTTCAGCTGTTGTTATGGACCAGACATTTGCTTACTAAATGTGATCTTGCCCTTATCTATATTTTGTCATATCATAGTCTGTTGTTGTTTCCCAGGGGCCAGATAACCTGTCAATTTTTGCAAAAGCTGAGGAATCTAAACGGGACTCCATCTTGAGTTGAATGACATGTTTTGTTTTATGCTTCAGGTTTTCCCTGCGTTGGTTTGGACTCTATTTTGAGTTGTGGTTGGTGTTTTCTTGTACTACATGTTCTTGATTTGCCTTGTCACTTTCACTTGACTGCATATTTTGTCTCTTCTGTTACTATCTATGTTGAGTTTAGTGATAGTTTTCATTGTGCTCATGAGTGCTACGGCTGTTCATGCTTCATTCCACATTCAGTTAATCAAGCGGCTCCTTTATGCCAGTAACCATCCTCCCTCTGTGTGTGTTCCTTCCCGGTTTGCTCAGTCCTCGTCAGATCTTCTTCCCAGCTGCTGTTCTTTATGTCATTGTCTCAGCTCTCATTAAAGCTGAGTGACCCCGACTGCCACGCTTCAAGATTTGGGTGTTCCACTTCAAAATATGGTGGCGTTAGAATAATCACCAAAGAAATTTGCTGTAATATAAAGTCTTAAGGAAAAAAATTAGAAGTGAACTAAAGCATTTGTGAGATTTCAACATTTTAATGATCATTTGTCAACAATACTTAATCAGCAAGGAGGTTGTGCATTGGTTATCTCTGGGTACTCCAGTTTCCCCTCACAGCCAAAAGTTATGAGTTATGTTAAGCAGTCTGTCTATAAAACACTTTGGTGTGAATGTGTGTATGATTGTTTGCACTGTGTGCCTGTTTGCTGCTTTGTGATGGACTGGCAACCTGCCATATTCCACCTCTCCCCTAATTACAGCTAGAGACCGGCCTCAACAACCTCTCACCCCCGCAAAGACAAGCTGGCAGAACCACGGATGAATTAGCAGAACTCCACTTCATTAATAAGCTGGTACCTCATAGCAGCGTCCATAACTTATTTCACTTCCACATCCTGCCTTACAGCTCGCAGTACTGAATGTCTTTAGCAAACAAAATCCAGGATCTGACTTTTAGAACTAGTATTTAGGCCGCGAACTGAGGCTCAGAAAAATGTTTCCATCTCACGCCACTGTTTGGTATACGGCGTTCGTGTTTTAATGCTCATTTTATACATTTGGGCAGTTGATTTATTTCAACCTGCTCGGTCTACAGCTGAAAGCAATTATCTGTCCGCAACAGGGATTAATGTCCAGAAGACATCACCGATAATCATTAAAGTCCTTATGGTACCAGACAAATGATGAGGGTGGTATCTCCTTCGGCTCATTAGAGGAAATAAATTAGAAATAAATTTGTTGTGCTTTTGCTGTAATGAAGTCCAGAAAAGTACAAAGAAAATACTTTCTTTTTTTTTTCTTTTTTTTCCCCTGATTGCCGGTGTTTGAAGCCACTTCTCAGACTGATAAACAAAAACGATTCTCTGTGCTAGCCACGAGAGTACTCAGTGAATCTTCAACTCCACTGTCATTTATATGAAAATCCCTGGGCTGTGGATGAGCAGAGGAGGTGAAAGGCTCACTGGCTGTTTGTCCAACTTCCTTTGTCTCATCAGGTCTCTTGATCAGGATCTGCAGCTGGTCTCTCAGCTTCGTCTTAGCATACAAATTAATGCTAGATGCTAAATCCGCTCGGTGTACATGTTAGCGTGCGTGTGTTCATGAAAGAAAGTCTGCCGGATTTGGTCCTGGACTCATTCTGCAGGTTGCCATTTCTTTTAGATCTGAACTCTTAAAAACAGGGCATAGCAGAGGCAGCTAGACTTTGAATATCTATCCACAGGACTGGAGGCAGAGACAGAGAAGGACAGCAATACGGAGACAAAGGGCATTCGAAGCATAAAAAAGCAGGGCCTATACAAGATAATGTGCACTAAGACAATAAGAAGAGTGAGCCCTTCACTCGTTAAAGGAAAAGAGGAAGAGATGGAGTGTGTAGGAAAGACATAATAACCTTAATCTACTTTGCAACATTCACCTCACCTATGTGGCTCACTTGCACTTCCAATCGTTTAAATGCACAGCAGCTTAAGGCACGTCGGTCTTCAGAGTACAACAGATGTCAACCTGCCAATGAAGGTGACGGCTGATCGTATTTGGTCAGATTCAAAAGAAACGAGATGGGTGACGTAAAATCAGGAGATTGGAGAGTAAAATAAAGTGATGGATGTGAAAGTGAAGCAACTCGCAACAGCACTCAAAGGGTTTGAGCATG
Source organism: Alfaro cultratus (assembly GCA_903066825.1). Taxonomy (NCBI): domain Eukaryota; kingdom Metazoa; phylum Chordata; class Actinopteri; order Cyprinodontiformes; family Poeciliidae; genus Alfaro; species Alfaro cultratus. Next base: position 45,779 of record CAEFZX010002261.1, on the reverse strand, counting down.
AATATTCGACCTCCTTTACCAGAGTAAAGGAGGCCTTTCAATGCCTCCTATTAAGGTTCCTTGTCTTTAGAAGTGACCTTATTTGATTCCGACAGTGTGAAATGTGATTTATTGTATAAACCTATTGTTCTATGAAGGCTTCAGAGTTTTGTTAGTGAACAAACATCATCCTAAAGACCAAGAAACACAACAGACAGAGCAGAGAAATAAATGTGGAGAAGGGTTGGGTTATAAAGGCTTATCCCAAGCTTTGACGATCACACAGATCACTGTTCTCTCTGTCTTCAGGAAATAAAAGTAGTATCAATCACCTTAAACCAAACTGACAGGCCATGGTATTAATCAAAGAAGCAACCATGAAGAACTCGATAACTCTAACGGAGGAGCAGAGATCCCTAGCTCAGACGTCCGTCAACAGGATAGCAGTTGTTTGTGCGCTACACAAATCTAACCTTTATAGAAGAGTAGCAAAAAAGAAGCCAAAACAAGTCATGTTACCAGTTTTGTTACAAGCCAAGGGGGGGATACAGCAGACATGTGAAAAAAGGTTCTCTGGTCAGATATGACCGAAGTTGAAGGTTCAGATCTATGAACAGAATGCTGAGCGCATCGCTTGCAGAGTGAAACACGGTGGTGATGCAGGATGCTGTGGGAAACCTTTCTTAAAGGGGCAGAAACAATTATGTAAAATCAACTTTTTTGAGCTTTACATTATGTTAGAATGTTATTGCCTCTTTAAAAACATACCTGGAGTGGTTTGCTTTGATTCTTTCATGCACGTTTGAGAAATCCTTTAATCTCCCATGGCAACCATTCAGCTGAGCAAAACGCCTGGGTGGACCTAGCTCCGCCTCCAGTGATGAAGCTCCTCCTCCGAGCTGCAGTTTCCAAGTGTCTGAGCTTGAGCATTACAGAGCACTGCATCCCACCACTCCTCCACTCAGCTCCTTCAGACTAGCCAGCAGCAATTAGCAAACACCTGGTGGAACTGAATCAGCTGAGCTCATTATACGAGCCACGTCTCAGTGCGACGCTGGTAAAAATAAAAATAGCAAAAGGGTTAATAGAGGAGCTGTTACTTCTTGAAGGCAAAGTTTTAAAAAGACCCGAACTTTCTGAAAGAGACAGAGGCCCAATTTCAAGGCATTAAATTGCAAAATCAAATTTCTTGTCAGTTATATTTGATATATACAGCGTTTTTATAACAACTGAAGGTGACATAGTTACTTTATTGTGCTAGAAAGTGATACAATTAGATTGGAAAACACATAATGCTGCCCCTTTAAGCAGGGACAGAAGATGGTCAAATATCCTGCTAGAACAGGACAATGAAAACACACAACACACTTGTCTGGCGTTGTGAAATTTATGTTTACATAGCATAAATCAATTGGTAAAGTTGCCGATATAAATCTCAAACAAGCTAAAGGATTAAGAACTTTACATTTTCTTCTTCAGCAGCAGCTTTTTCTTGAAAGTTTTCCATGACGCCCCTTGCCCACTCCCCCACAGCAACAGTGACAGGGTCTTATGCTTTCGGCTGACACCTCGCCGCATTAGCTGTGACTTGACAACATATTGTCAGTTCAGCTCCTTTTCACTCCACCTGTTTCTCCCTCACCTTTCTGCTCCTCCCCCCCTGCCGTATCCGCACCTCTCAGCCGCACTGCTCGCTCTCTCCCAGCAGACAGACAAACTCCAGAGTCCTGGAGTCAGGAATCCACTCGTTCTTGCAGACCGCAGTGGGGAAGTGCAGAAGCGCAGCTGACAGCAGAGCCCACGGTGTAGGCGCAGCAAATGACTGACGCACACAAACACACCTACGCCTTAGACAGAGCAGTAGAGCAGTTCATAGCCTCCCTCTGAAGTGGAATGAAATGTTTGCAGACAGATAATGAACGTGTGCCTCATCTTTGATAGCACACAGCTGAAAATGTGTTGTCAGTCATTGCTGGTGTCCAAAATCCTCAGCCATAGCCTTGGTGTATTTTGTGCTTGCTGAGTTGTTAGATATATAAGGTGTTTCTCAGAGCAATTTCACCAGAGGATGCTTTTTTTTTTAACGTCAGCTGATTTTTTGTGTTGTAAAACTTACTGAGTTTCACTGAAAACAATCTTCCAAAGCAAAAAAAGGATGGTAGTTTAGCCTTTTATGTGTTAAATTTAAAATCTCCGCCTGGATATTTTTGCTTATTTTAATTGTACGCAGCTCTTTAAATGTCCTGTGGGTAAATATATTTGCCCGTTTATCCATAACAACTGGAACTTTCAATATCTAGCAAGTTATTTTTGCAATTTACCATCTATTAAAAGAACGTTTCACCAGATTACGTTCACTGCCTGCACCGGCGGATTGAAATTACCGTATTAACCCGATATTGACTGGAAAGCGCAACGTCTCCCCTTTCAGAAACCGTCGGTATTTTTCAGATAGCGCAACGTGTGGCGGAATTACGGTACTGCAAAATCTACTGGATCGCCGGTGCTTCATTCAGGACTTAACGGTTTAAAGGGTTTTAAGTAAGCTTTTGCATAAACTACTTTAGCGTTTTTGTGATTGGAGTTGTTCTAGGAAGGTAGCAACCGTCTTTGGTGTTTGTCACTAACAAGTCATTAGAATCAGCCTTGAGCATCATCTAATCTGAAGTCACTAAAGGGATTATTTATTACTCCAAAAATCCTGAAAGGTCATTTCCAGATTTCGGAGACAGGAAATGAACAAAAAACTGACATTCCAGTAGACATTATTGCTGCTGTGAAGGACTGACTTTGCTGATATCGGTGGCTTATAAAAGTCATACACCATCAAATTCTGAATATATAATATCTTTCCAAAAAAAGCTACAGAGAGCAGGGCTGAACCGATTCCTCGAATGATTCGAGTACCTCGATTATTATTTGTGGGGGGAAGCGCTCTCACTTCCACCTATGAGTTGTTGTGAAGTGCCAGTAACATGGTGTTGAGTTGTGCGGCGTTTTGTTAGAGTTTGGGAACAAATAAGCATTGTTGAATTTTTGCAGTGTGATGGTTGGAGTACGACAGCTTTTGTGGCGTTGGAATCGCGTCGTCATGGTTTTGGAGCGAACGGTAGGAATGATGCTGAGAGAGACAGAGATCCGATTCCTCAGATAATCTTAAAAATATTCTATAGAGTACTCGATTACTGAAATACTCTTTTATAACAGCCCTAACAGAGAACTTAGGTGGGCAGGAAGGACAAAGCAAAGCCGAAAGCCATCTGATTTGAAACAATAGTGTCACAATTTAAATGGATTTCAGGTAGTTTGCCGTAACATTTTCTGCTACAGTGTTTCTTTGATTCAAAGGAATAGAAAGCCAGTGTTTCTACCGCAGGATTCAGTCAAAGCAATGAGTTATTTGAAAGATGTAAAAAGCAAGCTAATCTTAACCTGGTAGCTGTCAGTTTTTCTAAATCTTGCTGTTTAATTCTGCAAACATCATTACTATAGGAGGTATTTTACAATTCTGAGCTGAAAAGGAAAAATACTACCTGCCTTACCAAGTACCGACTAGAGCAGAGGTGGGCAACAATTTTGTCTTTTCAGTTCGCCGATATTCAGTCGTTTCTCCGGGGATGCACGGCTCAGACTTATTTGGACAAAGACCCACCTACTGTTTCCCTTCATTCAGCTCCTGTTATTGTGCTGCTGTCTGAATGAGCTGAATGGATTTCCACCCGACTCATCTGCATTGTGTGCGGTCGTTCTGCCTAAATGAAGACATGCGGTGTCCCCGTTCACACACTGAGGAACAGCTGCATGTTCTCCGCGGCTTTTAAAGCCGTCAGCAGCTGAAAGGCAGCCACACACGTCGCTTTCTCCACCTGCAAAACACTTCAGCCACATTAAGGTGACATTATTCAGAGGCGAGCTGCTTTGTTTTGAAGAGCCGAGTGAATTTTGATAGAGTACGTACCTTGACAGTCAGACGTTTACGCCATCATTGTCCACAAATGTCATAGTGATTTGAGGCTTTTAAAGTTGTTTTCCTTCCAAGTGGAATGATCATGGAACAAAAAAATGACATTGTTGATGTCAGATCTTGTTTAAGTTAGTTGGTTTCCGGTCAAATATTTTAATGTGAGCTTCAAATCCTGTTGGACTATTAAATCATCTCCAAGTTCAACAATTTCATTTGAGAAAAAAGTTGAAGAAAACGGTCAATTTCCCTCTTCCTTATTATCCTTTATGTTTCTTGAACATAATACATTGGTACCACTAGAGAGTAAAAACCCACAGCATGATGCTCCCACTACCATGCAGGAAAGTTAGCCAACTATTGCTAAGTATGAACGCTTCACTTTGAGGCCAAGTACCTTAATCTTTGATTCGTCCGATTGTAAAGGGTAAAGATGGAGACTCAGAAGGTCTCCCTCTTGGAGCCGGTACGTCTTACAGTAATAGGGGTGTAACGATTCGAGTACCTCACTTATTAATATTCCTCGAGGAAAATTTATCTGCCTTGAAGCGTCGTTAAATTATGTTTTATTATTTAGCTCACCGTGTTCCGGCCGGGTCGCTATTTGTGTCTCACTTCCGCCTATGAGTTGTTGCTAAGTGCTAGCAGCATAACGTCCAATTTTCTGGGTTTTTATCGTTTTTTTCGGGGGGACAAATAAGAGTTCTTAAATTGACTGGCATGACGCTAGAAGTACGACAGCCTTTCTCCTCTTGGAACTGCCTGGTGGCCGGGTCAAAGCGAACGGTGGGTAGAGCGCTGCTGGTAAATTTATACAAGTGAGCGTTTTGGTCGGGAAGTCTCTCTCTCTCTCTCCTCCTGATTACTCAATTAATCATAAGAATAATCGATTACTAAAATATTCTTTTACAACAGCCCTAGTTAGTCATTTCTTTTTCTATGGTGATTTCATACTTGCTTCACTGAGTGAAAGTAAACTTGCGTTTCATCAGCTTCCAGGTTATGTCAAGGTCCACTTGCTTTTGGTTGGTTCTCAAACATCCTGCCTGACTTCCTGTTATCTGACGCTGACCGTTTGGGTCAGACGGTGGGTTTTTGTGATCCCTGAAGTCTATTTGCTGACTCATAGCTTAGTACATTAAAAGCCGCTGTTATCTTAGCAATGCCGGCAAGCCTTCCAGACCACAGAATGGAGATTTGCATCATCCTTTTTAATTCAAGTGTATTTTCTTCCGCTGCTAAACCTCTTTATCTGCCACTGATTTATATCCTTTTAGTGGCAGCTTGCAGACAAATGGTCCAGCTTGTGGGTTTGTGTGCGTACAGTCTATGTGTGTGTGTGTGCGCGAACATAACTGTGTGTATTTGTTCTCTATTTGTGGTAATTACATTTGACCCGGCCAATTGGCACCTCTGGCTAACAGCACCACTCTGTCCTCCACGCAGCTCCTATCTCTCTATCTCACTCTGTTAGGTAAGTGATTTATTTTGGCCTCAGTAGTGTGCTGGTGCTGTGATGCTGACTGCGCTCATCAGATCTTTTACTCCACTTCACTTTCATTGTCCGGAAAAAATCCAACATAAGTCTGAGCGGAATTTCTGTCACACCAGATCTAATTAACGTACGACTGAGGCGAAACTGGTTTTGCAAGGATCCATGTTAGAATATTTAATTACTGTTAAAACTAGAGCAGTCATTGCTAATGCGTTAATCCGTGCTGTTAATCTAAAATGCTTATGATTGCACTACCTATTTTGACCTACAAGACGCTCTCCCACGTAGAGTTGTTTGGTTCAAAGTGACTCGTCATACGGTCTTGTACTGCGGTCAACAATGCAATTCTTTAGCTTGATTTTTGCACATTCTCTCTGCTCTTTCCTGTCAGATTGTAGTCAAATAGAGGCCACTGGTACCAAAACAAAACAAACACAGTGAAGGATGTTTGGATAAAACCAAGGTAGCATGTAGCCGACTTTTTGCAAAGGTGAATTTTACTTCCACCAAAGAAAAATCAGTTTATAGTAAACATTTCTAAATTAAGATTGAAGCAAAATGACTTTTCTTAAACCTTTCTGAATATGAAAACCTGGAAAATTGAGATGTCTGGTTATTGAGACAATAAAATATTTTTTAAACATTTTTTGCATTTTTACATTATAATCACATACTGATTAATAGTGATCAATCACAGTGTTAGAGTGCAAATAATCAGATTTTTAATGGATTGACAGCACTGATTAAAACCCAAGTCTAACCACTATAGTCTACCTTATGCACTGAAATTCTGCAGCCATCGGTTCTGATTCCTGTGCCTGTTGAACAGAAACCAGGGATCTTTTTAGTAAAACTGAAATAAAAAATTGAAGCAGCCATGGCCTCCGTCTGTCCTCCTTCCTCTCCAATAACAACCTTTCACCAACACTTTCAGCACTAGGCAGGGGAAGGTTTCTTCTCTAACTTAAATAGAAATAAATAAACTTGCAATATGTGGCAAAAAAACGAACAGTGCATGCACATTCACACTATGACTTGAGTCATTGTATGGAAAGTCCAGGTTTTGGGAAGCCAAATTCTGAATGTCTGATACAAAATGGTATTTTATCTTAACCCTTCCAGACTGAACGGATCGGCGACCATTCAACCAAATTTTCAGTACCGTAATTCCGCCACACGTTGCGCTTTATGAAAAATTCCAGCAGTTTCTGAAAGGGGAGCCGTTGCGCTTTCCAGCCAAATTTTGGGTTATTACGGTAATTTCACCTCCGTCGTAGCAGGAAGTGAAATTAATCTGAGGAACCTCTTTTAATAGACGGCAAATTGCGAAAATAACTTGCTAGATATTGAAAGTTGCAGTTGTTATGGATAAACGGGCAAATATATATTTACTCACAGGACATTTAAAGAGCTGCGTACAATTAAAATTAGCAAAAATATTCAGGCGGACATTTGAAACTTTGGTATTAAAGGGTTAATGAATAAGAAACGAAATAAACTGATAACATGGGTGCTGTTTGTTTAATTATTGTATTCATTTAAAGGACTTTGCTGATAATAATAGCAATTTAAGGCTCAACCATGATCCAGTCATTGTGCTAACAAACAGGCGGTACATTTTTAAGGACATGGATAGAAAATGCTGGCTATAGTGCGTTCCTCTCTGAGTGAAATGGTTTGTTCCAGACATTGTTAAATAAATATTTTAGATTAAAATTTGATTAGACAAGGGTTGCATAAAGAAAAGCAGAACATTAAAGGACACTTAAAAGCCCTCACATTCTTTGAAATGGAAGCGAGGCACCAGAAAATGTGAAAGAAACCTGAAAACTACTATTATAATGGATTGAAGAGTAGCAAAAGTGGCAAAAACTCAGCCAATAATCAGATTCACCGAAGCCAAACAATCAGCACGAACCCACTGCAATGTCCAGTTGTTGAACAAACAATGCAGGCTGAAAGGGACAATGCATTGCCAAGGAACACACTGACTGCCCTATGAAATGGAGCAAGATCTTGTCAAGCGATAAAACCAATATTTTGCATTCCATGCACTGTGAAGTACTCTGGCTCAGGCACTATGGGCTAAACATGCTTTTTATGCTATTTTGTTGGGCCTATTAAAAATCAGGCCAGAGATCATGGATCAGTTTGAATACATCAAAATACTCGACAGAGGAAATAGCCTTAAAATTGGCGCCAAAGCTTAACAGTATGTGTGCAGCATCTTAGTTCCAGAAGTACAGAAATAATCTCATGGAGTGACCTTTAAAACCTTTAACTTACTGTGTTATAATAAACATGCTCTGTTTAGGTCAAAACCAAGACATTTAGAGGAAGTGATGAAGGTATATTTGTTCTTTGACTTAGTTGTAAAGGAGTTCTGAGAAGTGAAATATTTAAGTGTTTTCAGCCAATATCGCCTTTTCGTCACTTCCACTTTGGTTTGAAAGAGATTAGGCACAAATAGTGTTAGGCACAGAACTGCATATTTGCTTTGTGGTGAAAAAATTCAAAATTTGAAACCATGTGGAAGATACTAATGACTAGGTTGAACAATTGGAGTTCAAGTCCTGCTGCCTTCATCCTGAAAGGCTTTAACTCAAGTTGCTCTTTAAGACCGAAAGAGAGAGAGAGAGAGAGAGAGAGAGAGAGAGAGAGAGAGAGAGAGAGACGACTGGATTGACCCAGCAGCAGTGTGCTAAGGAGGCCAAGTCTCCTTTGACTTTCAGCATCTGCACAAATGTTTTATGTGTTTGTCTTTTTTGGCGACTGCTGTGTACGTTGCACGCTGGAACTCCGCTTTTCTCTACGCGATTCCTGCAGGATGCACCGGCGGACCTCCCCGCAGCTTACGGGCCGCTCTCCCGGCAAACCTAATTTACTGTCGGCTGCGGCTGCCAGCGGGTTACCGGAGCCCACCGCTGCTAAGCCCGTGTGACCAATCACAGGAACACTTCACCGGCCGGGAGGCTGGGGACGAGAGAGAGAAATTGTGTTCACACAGTCGATGTATTTATTACTGGTCCAGAATGCTGTTACTTTTATTACTGGCTTTGTTCTGGCTGAGGCTCAGTGTAATCATTTTTGGTCTCTCCTCCAGTTTCACTCTCTCTGTGGTGCTTTCTCAATCTTCTCCCCCTTTTTCTCCGTAAATTCATACATTCATTCATCCTAACCTCTAGCTCGCCGCGCTTTAAGCTTCCTTTTGTCTGCAAAGAGGTTTTTAACCTTTATGATGGCAGAGGTGTTTTACACATATCTATAATTCAAGGTGATCAATACTCTGACTCTGAATGTGTTGTCATGAAACACATTGCAAGGTGCATTCCTTTCTTTTCTGGTGATATTTCATCTGTTCTCTAAAAAAGAGCAAGACATATTAAAAATTACAGTCTAGATCTACAGTATATAAGAATATCCAGATGGCCTGTTTTCCAATGAAACAAGCAATAATTTGTCATTTTACATACGTTAAAATAAAATGACAAACCATTATTGCTTTTATGTACTGATGGGGGGCGGGGGCGATAATGCTTGCCAAACTACTAAATTAAAAATTAATTAAGTAGGACCAGAAAGTGGAGGTTTAGGATAATTTATACTACAAATTACAAAAGTGTGAACTAGTCAGTGTGTACTCTGTTCCTCAGATAGTAAAACATGTTGTACGTATACAGCACTTTTTTATCTTTCTAAAAACCTGACGGACAGTGGAAATGTAGTTTACATAAGTCATATCGCCTTATTTGGTCGTTCCCTCCCTGTTGGTTTCCTGTGATTCTCATTCCCCAGGGTTTCCTCTCTGACAGCCATCTCACTTTTGTTCCCCTGTTTCTCTTTCCCAGGCCCGTCATTCTGCAGGCCGTCCCTAACTGGGCTTAATTGGATGTATTAGCTTTGAGCGCTAGCAGGAGTTCAGTGCGTCTCCAGTTAATCATGAGCAGACTTCCCAAACGGCCGGCTCAGTGGGGAGACAAAGGCTCCAGGGACCAACTCCCAGCCCTGCAGAGGCGACTGGGAGAGTCTGAGTGCTGGTCTCTTGAGAATGCCAGCAGGAGATTTCTTTTTGTTGTCGTTTTTTTCTCCAAAACACTGGGTTCTTGCAGAGAGGAAGAGAGGCTCACACACGTTTTTTAACTGAGTTCGACTCTCTGGACAGCTGAGCATACAGTGATCCAACATCGCCAGTCCTCCAGCTAATAATCAGTGACTACGATCCATTATTTATCAGCTCATATTTGCCGTCATCCCGTGACATCCTGCCGTTAAAGGTGAAGTGTTGCTTTACGTCTAGTCTTTAAAGGCGCTGTAATAAAAGTAGACACTTATTTTTACAGCACTCACAAACGATTTGAAAAGCCAATTAAACACCCAGAGCGAAAACGGCAGATTAATCTTCTGATGGCAGACTCCAGACACATTGTTAAACGGCCTGGTGAGTTTTAGCGGCTCGTTTCAGGATTTTTCCGGCCACGTGGCCTGGCTCATCCGTTTTGATATAGCGTGCCATCGGGTGTCCGCGGCACTGAAATAAACAGCAGCCCCCCTTCGTCTGACTTGTCAAGGCGATTCCCAGGTGGGCATGAATCTGCGGTTCAAATATATCCCCTATAACATATATTTAAAGGCTAGTCGGGGAGCTGACAGCTACACGCATTCGCATTCTCGCTCTTCTATGTCTTGCCATCCACCATATTTGTAGACTCTCTTTCTCTCTCAACCTGGCTGACATGGCTTCACAGTAGCTGTCTCAGAAATGAGCTTTTCTCTGCTTGTGACAGGGCCATCTCCTCCACATGGACTTTTACAGTGCTGCGGTAAAATCAATCACTGTTTTTGGCTAGCTGAGAGAGGACAGGAAGAGCTGGCTGAAGAGAAAAGGTCAGGAGGAGAGAGAGAGGGACATGACGGCTTAACATCTATTATTGCTACGTTATTGAGCCTTTAAATGCTGAAAGCGGGCTCTGGGGGAAGAAGTGATTGAAGAAAATCAAATAGCTGTAAAGTTTTATTTTGTCTTATAGTCTCTATAAGCAATAATCTAGTCTCAATAAACAATTCTCTTAAATTTCATGTTGATTTTGATCAAAAGCAGCATATTGCATTGCACTGTTTGAAGGACAGTGCAGTTGCAATATGTAACTCTGGCTAAATATGCTACATTAACAGAGTAGAACCAGTAGAATAATCAATCTGCTGGTTCTAGTTTCCGTCTCTGTTGTTAACCCGTCTGACTTTGCGCTCAGCTTCTGCTTTAAATATTGCAAAAACCCTCCAAAGTTAAGTTTTTTCTCAAACTAACTTTTTTTCACAAAAACGTTCAAGTAACATTTTGGTCTGGCAATTTTGTAGACATTCTGCCTAAAGCTGTCGCTATCTAAAACAACGCATTTGTTTGAAAAGTCAGATTCATCATTCATTCCCGTTCACAATTGCGCTGCAATAAGTGCAATCTCTTTTAAACTCATTTGTGTGTTTCTACTTCCATTTTTATTTTAATTAATGCCACTTTTTGGTGAATTCCGATGTAAATGTATCTTCCCATAACACCAGAAGCCCTTCATTCTGCCCCCAGGCCCATTGAAAGCTACTAAGCTTCATAGTCCTGCCACCATCCTTCTTTAATAATTGCCCCATCCTTGAATTATGCACTTATTAATTTTTACGCTCAGCTGAACCCTGTAATGGCGTGTGCTGTAGTCGAGTGTGTTGGTAATCAGAAAGCCAAATGAGAAATCCTCGGCTGTGATGACGAAGCAGAACCACACATCAAAGTCAATGCGAACGCAAAATGGCCGACCTTGAGCCAAAACGGCGACAAGCTCCTCCCGACGTCGCGGGAAAATAACGATTATGTTCACTGAACTGTGAATGCGTGGCCGACCTCATTATGATTATTGTCCCATTTGTTGCCGAGATGGCGCTCGGCGTTGATGTAATGGAGTCACTTCATAAAAGGAAAATGTCACGCACGCCAGGTGACAGTCAATTGGCCAAGATGGAAGCTGTCTTTATTCCAGCTTCGCTGTGCAACGCCGCTCCCTGAACGTGTGCGCTCCCTCGTTCCTGTCAGATGTGCTGACTAAGCCTTTATGTCTTTATTAGATGTAAACTGACCTCAGGTTCACCAGGGCTCTGCAGCCCTGCTAGCACAAAGACCTCTAACAACAGCAGCAGCAGCAGCAGCACACGGAGCTTTCCTCCGTCTCCAGGCTCAACAGTACAGGCCTCTCTCCAAATAAACTGCAAGAGCCTAGGCCAGGAAAGAAGAAACAAGAACATTTTTCTTTTTTTTCCAGAAGTATTGAGGGCAAAGCTGCAGTTCTGTAATTAGTGAGTTTAGCGAGGGAAGGAGGGTAAATAGAGAGCGGGATGCAGAGAGCGAGGGGAAGCTTTTGAGAGGAAGACGAGTTATTCAGTTGATTCCTTTTATTCGATGTTCCTCAGGCATCCTGATCAGCTCTGGCGGCTTAGACTCGTCATTAACAGCTTTGGATTTAATTAGCAGTCATTAAGCCTCTGTTTTACTGGAGGAGCTCACAAATATTTAATCACTGTTTGGGTAATGTACCATGCGTAGCATTGTTGATATGAATGCAAAGGGGAGAAACATTTTATTCATTTAACGCTCTTTTATCGGTGCGCTGCATCCGTAATAGATACGGCCTAAACATTTAGACTTACACCAGGATTTCGTGTTCACCAACTTTCTTCTTCTTTCCTAAGAAATTTGACACTGAACAAATGAATAAAGTACATAAAGGTAAAAATATAACATTGTTAGTGGAGCTGCTTCACAAAACAGGGGCAGAGCTAACAAAGCAGTCAAATCTAATCAATGCAAAGGCCCCCAGGCCAGCGATGATACATAGTTAGTTTTTTCAGATAACATAACGTGGATCTGAGAATTGCATCTCCCCTAACTTGTATTCGAGTTGCAAGTTTGAAAACCAGTGGGACCAGTGTGTTGATTGGAAGCCAAGGGCGTACAAACAGAGGTGAGGAGCCGATGGTGACTTTTTAATGAAAGAAAAATTAAACAAGAGCTTGCAATGCAAGAAGAGGAACTCTGGGAGCGAGGGGCAGGAACAAACGGGATCTGGGTTTCTGAAGTTAACAACAGGATCCAGCAAGGAGTGACTGAAGGAGAGGGGGTTAAATAGCGGGATGTTGATTGCTGGAACAATGGACTGGTACTAATTAAGAAACGAGGTGCAACTGTGAGGAGAGAGCAGAAAGAAAGCTGAGGGAGAGAGAGAGGAAGAGATGGCACAGAGCGCCAAAGAGGAGTGAACAAATAGGGGGAATAAAGAATAACTAAACACAAGGAATGAAAATAAACGGAAATAACTAGGAACAGATAAATGTAATCAAAACACAGAGCACAAATTATCAAAAACTATGAACTCAGGCAAAGACAAAAATGACCCAGAATCCTAACCAGACCCAATCAGTCAAAAATCAAATCGATACTCTGAGTTTTTTTGCATCTAAACTGCAAAGGATCTTGTCATGAATACATGTGCAGATTGCTGTGTGTCACTGATTTAACGCCAAACAAGAAGACGGAAAAGTTTTTTATAATGTCCGAATCTCTTACTGCCTGTACAGAGCTGACATATGAAATGTTAGGGTTGGAATGGATGAGACATTTTTCAACTTCTCAAGTTGGGGGGGTTTTTATGTTGAAGGTCATGACATACGACTGTTTGGTTGTTTGTTTCTGCGTTCACACTTTGTGAGCCTCGTGAAAATTATTGACATATTGATGTCAGAAGAACAAACTGAATTTGAACTTTTTTTTTACAATAAAGAGCTTATATTTAAATACTGTGGCTGAAATAAAGTTAAACCTACTGAATGAGTCAGCGAATTCATCTGACCTTACCAAAGTATATAGTGATCACCTTGTTTGACTTATTCAATAAATCCTGGAGAGTTACTTACATCAAAGTCAAGACAAACACATCCCATTTAGGGAGTTAATTGTTGGCTCATTATTTATTTATGAAGCCAGTTGTGTTTTTAATCTCATTTTTCAATATCTATAGTAGGAAAATATAAATGTTTCACTTTTAAACGGGGGAAAACGGATCCAGATAGTTTGTCTTCCCTTTTGTTAATCTTTATCATTTCTTCACTCGTCTTTCTAGGCTGTGCTTGGAGGCCAGGGATCCCTACTGCGGCTGGGACTTCAGGCAGCGCAAATGCACAACGCTGGAGGAAAGCTCCAACATGAGCCAGTGGAAACAGAACATCACCGTTTGTCCGGTGAGACCGACATCGCTCGCTGGCTCGCTGCGTTTACTGCACGCATCCATTGGGCTTCGCGTCGTTCGGCCCAAACTCAGCAGATTGTTTATCTCTGCACACGTCGGCGTTTACATCGCTGCGTCTGTCTTCTGTTGAAATATCAATAAACAGTGGAGACCCTGAGCCTCTGGACGCCAGGAAGCCGCCATGTGCTGAACACATGAAGTATGTGTTGGATTATGAGGCTTTCCTAAGCTTTTTGAGACTTTCTCATCTTGTCATCCTTCTATGTGGGAGCTTAGTTTACTTTGCCCTATGAACTGTGCTTATGAACTGGACTCGCATTGTTTTTCTTTGCAATTACTTAATGTCTGTTTCTTGGCAATTATGTGATTTTATATCAAAAAGATTTAAAAAAATTATAAAACAGGAAAATTTAAATTTTCCATGATTGGCGGCATAAATGCACTGCAAAAAACACCAAATCTTACCAAGTAATTTTAGTCTCATTTCTAGTGCAATTATCTTATTACACTTGAAATAAGTGAAAGCTAACATACAAGTATCTCTTGAGTAAGGAGCTCGTTTTGAATAAATATTAATATCGGTGAAAAAGTATGTGTTTCGTTGGCAGATAAATTTACTTATTACAAGACAATTTACCCATGTTATAGGTGAAATAATCTACAAATGGGACAAATACTTTTTCATTATGATTAAGGAATTATTACTCAAAACAAACTTCTATATCTTGCTGATAAGTTACTTTTACATTAGTTTTGTCTTAAAGTTTACTAAGATATTTTCATTATAAACTAGACAAAAATACTTGGTAAGATTGTATGTTTTTGCAGAGTGTGCAATGATAAAACTAAGATATTCTCTATGATTGTAAAGTCTGAATGTTCCAAAAAGAGAAAAAAAAAAAGATTTTGAAATTCTTTAGGACAGCTTTAGAAGATAAATTAATCTGTTTTACAAGTTTAAAAATGAAACAATATCAAATAAGCAAGTTTTCCATGAGTAGCTTGAGTGAAGTAAATTATAAAACCTGTGTTGCTTTTTCATTCCTCAAAAATTCACTTCACTTATAACAAGACAAGTAGACTCTCTGTCACTGATGATGTATGAAAATGATGTATGTCGTCCAGCTGCGGAACCAGACCATAGATGGCGGCTTCGGGTCCTGGACTCCGTGGCACCCCTGCAGCAACGACGATGCGCTGGACGGCGTGAGCTCCTGTTTGTGTCGCTCCAGATCGTGCGACAGCCCCGCCCCTCGGTGCGGAGGCAAAACCTGTGACGGGCCAACCATTGAAGTCTCAAACTGCTCCAGGTCAGAAGAAAAAATGTGTCTATCAGTCATAATATAATTTGTTATAAACTAGGACATCTCCAAAGTTCTATCCACTTAAAATGGCTTAAAGTCACACACATGCATTTCAAATTAAATGCACACAATTAGAAACTCATTCATTGGCATCGTAAAGGAGATTATTTAGTTTAGCGCAGCAGTGTTGGCTGCATGGTTTGACCCAGCATACTGGGTTAGGTTTTCAACACAAAAAATACGTTAAAGTGACATCAACTCCACCAAAGTGCAGATTGAAAAGACATAACCTATTACCTAGATTGCTAAAAATTTTGATTAAAATAAAATGTTTTTATCTTGAATAATTAAGGAAAATGAAAACCCTGCCATGTCTATTAACACTTTACTGATAAACATCTGAATCTGCATATTAGAATTTATCTTCAGTGCAGAACACTGTATGAAATATAACTGGGTGTTTATTGTTGCCTCTTGTTGGAGCTGGACTGTGGTATTATAAGTCGGGGCGTTCCAGTTGCAAATTGGAAAACCAGTGGGTTTTGTGCTACATACTATGAAGAACACACATAGCGATGTATTTCTCTTTGCATTGTAAAAACATTCATAAGCAGAAGTTATACAGTATAATTTGCATGACTGATTTCATGGGATGAAAACTGAGCTAGTACATATTTCATGCTACTTTGACCATGTTGTATCTGTGAGCAGCCATATTGGAAATTGACCTTGGGCGTGTGTGGAGGACACCGACATTTCCCTTCAAATTTCAACTTTTGGCAGCGTTGTTGTTGAATTTCCAACTGCAAACTCAGAAAATGAGACTTCAGAGTAGAAGCAGAGTGCAGATTACAGCCCATTTTTAAATAGCTAGCAGGCTGCTACTTTACTAAGGTAAAAGAACGGTACCTAAACTAAACAAATGTTCTCTAGCGTGCTCTAAAGTCACTGACACAAGATATACATCTTACCATTTTTATTTTATTACACAGAGGTTCAGTAAAATGTGGTTGTTGCATGTATAATTTAAAATGGCCGCCTGTGAAGATTTGATGAGCCCTCTTCTTGTCTTGTCTCAAATCCAAACAAACTGGAGTCGGTGCTTCATTAAAATCACAAAACTATGATTACAGATTGTTTCACTGGCATCACACCATAATTGTAGCATTGATTTTGATGACAGGAGGTTCTAGTTTGTTATGTAGGTGACATCAAGTTTCCCCCTGAGAAATTCCTCACTTCCTTTGTCAGCAGAATGGGCCAATCACAGAACAGAGACAAAGAGTTAAAGCCCTTTCATCCTACTGGGTAGCTATGGCTGATTTAATCCTTGGTATGGAAATTAAATTGTGCTTTTGTAGAGAGTGGCAATTAAATCATGAGGAGAGCTTCCCAGGAACAAAGCACTTAAGCAAATTGAGTGAATGTTTCCTAGTCAGAATGAGCTTTTTTTTCTTCTTGTGTTTTTGCTCGCAGAAGTTCAGAATTAGAGCAGCGAGTTAAAAGGCAGAGCTGAAAAGTTATTTTTGTATTCTCCAATTTATTATCGTGTTAACGCCTTGTGAGAAAACAATGTTAAGTCATTAGTGGAAAAATTAGGTTTCTGGATAAAAGCGGCCCCAGAAGTTGCTAATGTCTGCCCGTGCGTCTGTTGCCATAGAAATGGAGGCTGGACACCGTGGTCGTCGTGGGGACAGTGCAGCACAACCTGCGGCACAGGCTTTGAGCTGCGCCAGCGCTCGTGCAACAACCCGTCACCCCGGCACGGTGGACGCGTGTGCGTGGGGCCCACCAGGGATGAACGGTAAAATAATCACTTTTAAATAAACTTTTGCATTGATTCCCTTAGAAAACTACATTTAAAGTTTATTATTTAAACATAAGCATAAACAAAAAAAGGTTGATACGTGTTGTTTAATTCATGGAAGGTGCTTTAACCCTACTTAAGATATTACGTTTTTTATACAATTGGTACCTAATAGCAATTATGCTTTGTGGATCTTAAAATCCACAAAATATGGTCATATTTTGCGACTGGACTTTATCATATTTAAGGAAGTTTCCATATTGTGTCTAAATTGCATAGTTGTGCATCATATGAAACAACGGTTTAATTTTAACTTTAACTAGAAAAGACTCCATCTTTTCTTAAAACAATTCATGTCAAAGAGATTTTTCTGACACCATTTTTACCTCCATTGCCTGTGTTTGTGCTTAACTCATCCAAAAAATGTTTTTATACAAACTTCTTGAATGTGCAGTTATAGGTCTGAAGACAGACTAGGGCTGAATGGTAAAAGAAAGGTACTTGAATTGGGTCATGTTATGTTTTAAAATATGTTGGCAGGTAATTTAATGCCTAACCAACTGTTGATCCAACTTCGCCGTCAAGTACAAAACTAAATGGAAATTTTCCAGTGGCGTTTTGTGACTTTCAGCCACATTCAGCAAACTGAACTCCTCCCACCACCGTCTTCTCAACAGGTTCTGCAACGAGGGTGTGTCATGTCCTCAGCCCATTTTTTGGACGCCTTGGGCCTCGTGGACCAAGTGCAGCACAGAGTGCGGCGGAGGCGTCCATTCCAGGGTCAGGTCCTGTGAGAATGGCAACACCTGTCCAGGATGTGCACTGGTAGGGAAAACACACACTCACAAAAACACACTCTGACCCAGAAAATCAGAACTGGTGGGAGTAAAAATTAAACGGATGCAAAACCTGGAATTTTAGTGTTAAACATGATTTTGGTTTTTTTGGGGGGGTTTTGATTCAGCAAGAAAACAAACACTATCAAGATATTGAAAAGAAAACAAAACAGATGAAGGTTTTGATGACATGCAGCATAACTATGACTCTTACACAAGAAAGAGTCACAACTACAAATGTTTATATCAATAAATGCAGCACATAGTATGCAAATAACCCAATGCTGATGTCCTGAACAGCTGAATAATGTTAGTTTATGTTAAAGTAACTTTATTTCTAATAAACATAAGTGACATTAGTGTACAAAGAAAAGAAAGAAAGAACATTCATGGCCACATTTGAAGCAAAACCTGCTTAAAGGTTCTCATTTTTAAAAGACATTTTTAATCTTCCTCACTGGAAAACATAGTTTCTGACATATTTAGGAAATGTTTTTAGAAGGAAATTCTGACTGAAATCAGAAAATTATTCTTCAAAAAAAAAAAAACATCAAATCAAAAATAAAATTAAATGAACTTTATCTCACACTCTACAGCTCCAACTGAATATGGTGAATGTAAATTATTTGACATTTCTTAAATAAAAGACATTACTTTTGAAACTAGTTTAGGTTGTTTTAACATTAAAAAAAAATCTTTGCAAAAATCGTGCAATAAAGCTTCGGCTAACGAAGCTTCTTCTAAACGTAAATAAGACTTTTATTGTATCCAATTTATTTAGAGGTAATAGCCACAATGGATAGCAATACATCTGGAGAAAAACCAACACATAGTTTTAAAATACACAAATCTATACTTTTTATGTAAGCAGGATACAGAATTTCTTTGCGTCCTAATTTAATTTACTTTAGGAAATGCTAGTGTAAAACAAATAACTGCTTTTCTGCGTTTCATCTATGAATAAAACTAGTCTGTAAATTTCCACTGTGTCCCTCAGGAGTACAAGGCCTGCAACCTGGAGGCGTGTCCAGAGGTGAAGAGGAACACTCCTTGGACGCCCTGGATGCCGGTCAACGTGACCCAGGGCGGAGCCCGTCAGGAGCAGAGGATGCGCTACATGTGCCGGGCCCACCTGCCCGACCCCCACGAGCTGCAGATCGGACGGAGGAAGGTGGAGACGCGCTTCTGTCCAAATGACGGGACGGTGGCCTGCGATACGGATAGTAAGTGGCAGACGCAAGTACAGCTCTGCGTTTACAGCTGCCAATAAGGCAACTCTATCACCTCAAGACGTCTGATTGCTCAACTTATTTTTCTTTTCTCAGGTTTAACGGCTCGCTTATAGATAGCGTAGTGCAAGATTCTGAGGTATTGCAAAAGATAAGGACTATTACTGCACCCACTCAATGTCCAGAGAACATGAAGAGATAAGTAGCAGCCCATATTTGTATTCACAGAGTCGCACTGGAGTTTTAAATTTCGCCGTGTTTCATATTTGCAGCAGTTTTCTGCCATGTTAACCAGATGTGGCTTTCAAGGAGCCGGACTGAATACGTTTGTCCTAATATTGGATTTTATTTTGATGCAGCTGTGATCAATGTTGCGTTGCCTGGCTTTCTACAGCCCATTGACATTTCCATAATTCTTTTCCCCAAGCAGCAGGTAACATCAGTGTCATGAATTAATATCTTTTTCACCTAAGGAATTTTGCTGCCTACGGTTTTGGGCTATTTTACGTGCTGCGGCGCATTTTGTGGCTAGCCTTCAGGTTTGTGCACACCTTGAGCTGCCAATCCATGCCAATTATAAAACAGCAGTCTCTCTCTCTGTGGGTTATTGTTAGACTATGTAGATCCTATAATGCTAATATTTCTAAAATGCTTCCAGCATTGCCAAACCCAACATGTTCAGACACATTTCTAAAGCTCAAAGGGATAAAACAGAGAACATTTGATGCACTTCATTCAGGCTTCCTGTTATCTGCTGAACCTGAACTCCTTTTAAACAGCTTCTTACATATTTGCGCTTCCTGACCTCACTATAATAACGGAAGTATCAGTCTTTTTCAGTACAAAGCTTCTACACCAAAGAGTGTTGTTAAGACGTGAGCTGGTAGGGCTTATGTTGTGTGTTGATTGTTTTGGAAAAAGATAGGATGTTTGAGTTTTAAACCAGATGGTAAAGATGCTTGTTAAGCTGAAATTTGGCTTATTCTGGTCTCTAGTCTACTTATCAGTGGATCTCTAATTTTAGAATTAAAAAAAAATACAAACAAGAGACGTATTCATAAAGCTATTTGTGTGCAAACCAGAAAGAAAACTCACAAAGAAATCTTATACTTTGTGTTGCGCTTCCCTAGCAAATAGCATCTCTCTCCGCTGACACATACTTCCCACATTTAAATGAGGGACTCGCCATGATTTTTAGGGGAAATTCTGCCTCTATTTATGTGTAAATTACAGCCGTAGAAAATCAGTTTGCATTCTAAAAGACCATAATCATTTGCATCTGCTTGTATCCAGGGAGTCTGTGTTACTTTCTGATGCAAAAATGAAGCAAATGCCACTTGGAAAACGTTGCAAAAAAAAAAAAAAAAAGTTAGCAGATTGCAGCACTTTGTGAATTCCCCTTTGAAACGCGGTCAGGGTCTGATTTCAAATTGTCCGTCTGTTTGCTGCAGCTGTTTTCATTCGTTAAGATTCCAAAACAAGCCCTAAAAATGACATCACTATGGTCAGTAGTGAAGATTAATTTTATAGTTCACGGGAATTAGAATTTGAATTAGTGATAAACCTGTAAGTGGCCTGGAGCAGCTGTCATTCAGAGAGCAGAAGTCCACCTTAAGGGCTCTAAGCTAAAGGCGGCAGGAGCTTGATAAATAACCCCGCCGCAGAAAAACGCTGCAATCGTGGAAGAGCAAAGTGTTTTGTTTACATCTTTGTATGAGTAGCAATAAGACAGATGACTTTGCAGAAACATGCTGTAACATCCACTCCTGCCATGTTGTTTTTCTCCTGAAAGTCACAATAATAATCTGCTAAATGTATTTGTTGCTTCCTGAGTGAAAATAGAATGAAAAAAATCCAGTTTTATAAGAAAAATTATCAAATAAATCAAATTAAGCATCAATAACGGGAAAATAGTTGATAATTCAAATAAATGATACTCTCTTTATTTGAAGTAAAGATTATTTTTTCCAGTTTGATCAAAGTGGACATAAGAAGGCCAGTTTGTTTTGTTATTTACCTTCACTTTTAGTTTTTTTTTTCCAACAACTTACTGATTTTAAGGACTTGATGTACTTTTTCTTAAAAAAACACATTTAAATATCATGCAGTCAATGAATAACAATTGTGCAATCCTTTGTAAACTTATTACTAAGTTTTCAAAGGACTCCAACTGAACTGGATCCCACTCACCCAAGTTCTCACTCAAAAAGTTGAGTGGGAACTTGATCCCACTCAATTGTTTATTTTATTTAACCTTTATTTTACCAAGATAAAATCCCACTGAGACAAAAAAGTTTCAATTGACGGGAGAGCTGTGTACACAGTGCAGCTTCTGTTTAAGTCTTTCAACATTGTTTTTTTTTTACCACTCTTATAGTTCTGATGGCTCTAGATCAGGGGTCTCAAACTCCAGTCCTCGAGGGCCGATGTGTCCTGCAGTTTTGAGATGTGCCACAGGTACAAAACGCTGGAATGAAATGGCTTAATTACCTCTGATCCGGTGACACTTTGTGTTCAACAAACCTATGGAAACTTTTGACTGTATTGGACACACCAGCGTCCATGTTCTAAAATCAGGGGGGCAGGAATGACCTGCTCCTCTGGTGAAGCGCGCAGTGGGGCAGAGCAGAGACGCATGCTGTAAATATGTGGTGACAGAGAGACTGTTGCGTAGCATGAAGAGCTAACACCAAGAACACCCTGCTGCAAATTCAACTATATTTATCTCCTTGGCAACTACCAGGGCGTGGAGACGCAGACAAACTGTTTACAATCATCAACAGCTGTTCCAGGTGTTTCAAAAAGTAGCACCGACAGACAGACACAGCTATCTAGACGCACTACAGTAGGAATGTCTGACGAGGTTGCAGATCGTCAGAACATGGGCAGCGTGTTTTTGTACTGAATGTGGATTTGTTCCTCGAGCTTTGGCCATCTAGCTTTCAGCCGCAATTAGCTTACCTCGCTGCTGCAGATTGTAATGTTTGTGTCATGTATGTCTCTATGAATTATGGAAAAGAAGAAGACGTGTATAAGTCGCTCCGGACTACAAGTCACAGTACCAGCCAAAGTGTGAAAAAAAGTGACTCTTGCCTTGTGGGAAAAAAGTCAGAGTTTGAGTCCTGGCCTGGAGTCTTTTTCCACGTGGAAAGTCCAAAAACATGCCAGAAAGCTTAATTGGTCCTTCTAAATTTTCCCTTAGGCAAAAGAGTGTGTGTGTGCATGGTAATATTATGGTGAGAAGCAAGCATGTAAAGATTTCTCCCAGCAGATCCATGACACATCCCCCCCAACCCGTCAGACCCGTTAGCTCCACTACATGCTGTCAGTGACGGGCTCACAGTCCGGTACTAAACACACCCACTGACACGCAGGGAGTCGCACACAGCGGCAGACTGATGTTTGCCACTGGTGGCCTTTTCACACAGCCCTCTCCTACATTGATTATCTGTCTCCCCCTGTCAGCCTCCCGCTGGTCGGCTGCATCGACTTTAACAAACGGATGAAACACCAACAGCAGGGAACTGTGGGATGCAAAAGATACAGACCTTGAGGAGAAAAATGCCTCTTGGTCTCGTCCTGTTCGATTTGCATGCTTCCTATCGCTGTTCGTTGGTTTAAATCTTGAATAAACCAGCAGCGGTTATGACTCTTCACCATGAATCAAACTTGGGCACTTTAAATTTTTTTTTTTAAATCTCTCTATCTGTAGGCCTGGTGGAAGAGTTGCTAAAAACGCCAGTGGTGAGAACGGCAGGGACGAGCTGGTCGTCGTGGGAGACCTGGTCCAGCTGCTCTCAGAGTTGTGCCAAAGGTTACCGCACCCGTCGGCGGACGTGCTCCGGACCGGAGGGGAAGAGCGCCCCCGTGGCATGCCGTGGCTCCCCTGTGGAATACCAGGACTGTAATGTTCAGGCATGTACCGGTGAGTGAGTCCAACCCGGCTACGTTCACTGTCACGGAGAAAGACTCTCAAAGCAAACAGGTTGTTCAGATCTGATTTTTTTTTTCTTAGATAAATATGCGTTTGGTTTTATTACTGTACTTGAGGATCAGCTAGAATATCCTTCATTATTCACATTGCAGTACCTCTTGTCACATCATCTCTGAATTGCCCTCTTTGTAATCCTGCTGGTTATTCTCTGTTTAAGACATAGCGGTGTAGATGAGCCTGCAGTATCTGTGATATTTCAGGCATTTCAGAATGACTACCTATTTTAGGAAAGAACAACTCCTCTTGGTTTGGACATAAGAGCTATAAAACACATTGAGTGCACATAGAAACCCCCCCCACCCACAAAGCCCAATAAGGTCCTGTTATAAAACAAATACTGTCATTGCACTTTGTAAATTATAGACTGAGCTGCACTTGTTTCCTGTGAAATGTGCTGAAGGGTTGACTCCTAAAAGAGTTCAACAAAACCTGTCATTTTAGAGGGGGCTTGCAAAAGTATTCATGACTCTTAATGGTTTTCACATTTTGCCACACTGTGACCAAAACCTCAGAGATTTCAGTTGTATTTTTATGGTATATATCAACTAAAATCTAGCGTCTGACTATGAAATGGAAGGGAAATGATTCATGGTTGGTTTTTTTTTCAAACAACTCTTTGATACATGTCTTTACCAGCTCTGCAGATCAAAATACCCAACATATGCTGGGTAGATGCCGCTGACGAACAATGCTTTTTAAGGGTCTCAATTGAATTTAGCTCTGGACTTTGACTAGACCATTCTGACACATGATTATGATTTAATCTGAACCTTTCAATTGAAACGCTGGCCTTCTACCAGTCTGAAATCCTTTGAAACTTGTAGTAAAATAGGTTGGTTCATTCAACATGTAGGACAAAGAGTTCAAAGAGGTGAAACACATTATTTAATTTTTTTCACTGGGGGAAACAGGTTTTCAAATTTTCAAGATCCAAACTGCCTATTTGAACAATTTGTATGCAGACATTTCTCAGTACGTTGAAATTTGTTCTTGTAACATGGCAACAAGGGGAAAAGGTCAAAGGGTATTAATTCCTGTCCAAGACTGAAAATGGAATATTAGCTTCAAAGAAACAGATTAATATCCGAACACATGATAATTGAAGAATACGTTCCAAATGTAAAACATTAAGCTTACTTGTTAGCTTGCCTCAACAACAGCTCTTTTTAATAATGTACTTACTGTAGGGGAAATGCAAGAAGTAAGCTGATGTAAAGTCTTTTATGCTGATGTCTCCAGCACATTATGGGTTCCTAAAGAAAAGGGAAGCAAAAAAATGAGACCGTTATAGAGACATTGTGCTGGGGGTCAATGATAGTAATAGAATACTGCTGAGTGGGCAATTAACGTCATTAGCTAATGGTTACCGGCAGCCGCAGCCAAGCAGGAAGAGTTTCTGAACAAATGAAGTTATCTGCTCCAAACTCCTCATCAAACCATCATAATCAGCTGACCTGGAAGACACGGACTGGCTCTTCTTATTAAACACACACACTCCTTAAAACAGACAAACACATAGAACGAGTAGACCACAGCGAAGGGTCTCCTCTGAAGAGATGGACCTTTATCTTCTTGTCTGATATCTTCTGAATTATTGATTTGTGTTTGGCTGCTTGAATCTGCGTCTGAATGTTAATTGCTGGCGTTCGAATGAAGACCTTTGTGGCTGAGATGTAGAGAGACGTAACCTCAGGTGGCCCAGATTGCAGCGAGGAGTCATTTTGCCAGTCCTGTCACGTTTCCGTGTGGCCCCCAAAGGACGTGCAGGTGAGAAGGACGAGGCCGGTGACAGAAGAGAGAGTGAGTGTGAAATAGTAATTGATGATGAAATTAGAGGGCGGGATGGAGGCAATGAAGATGGCCGAAAAGATTAAAATATAATGTCCGCGTCTCCGTCTGTGCAGTGGAAGCAGTTGTCTGTGGGTCCGACAGGCGAGGCGGTAAGAGGACCCGCCTCGCCCGACAGGCGAGGCGGGGCCCGTCGGAGCTTTCATTTCCCGTAATGAAAGCTCCGACTTTCATTACGGGAAGTTTGGACTGAAAAGCAGTTCAATTTGAAGTTTAATTTAAAAAGAACAAATCCCAGTTCGCTTTTGAGAGTCGAACATGAATTTGTTAGCAACATCTTTGAAAGCACAAGCCAAACCTCTACTCAAGAGGAGTATTTGATTCAGTCACAAAGTCGTTCCTCTTCTTTGTCTAACGAGGCAAACTGAGTCTCAAGAGTTACCAGATGAACTCGGCAGCGCCGAGAGGAAAAACTCTGAAAATCTAACAGTGTTTTTTTTTCAAAGCCACACTGCTGAAATTTTGATTTTTGACAATGACTTTTACATTGTGGGGTGAACTGAAAATAATTTGTGCCACACTTGTTTCTGCTTGTGAAGAAGAAAAATAGCAAAGGATATCTACAACTAACTAGACGTGGCCGTTTTTTTAACAGTTTTAGCAGCAGAAGTACCACGGTTTAAGATATGGTATTAAGCACAATTGCTGACGATGGACGGAACACACGCTTCAACCCAGAGAGTTTCCCACCAGCCAAGCAGCAATAGGTGGGGGAAGGGAAGCGCCGCCCATTCCCCGTTTGCGACAATATCCTACAATAATTCTCAATATGGTTTTCTTTGAATTTTTAAAAATCTGACTAGATGTATTTGTCGCTGCCCATTAAGTCTTGATTTTTGATTGATAATCAGAACTGTTTGAGTAATGAGACCCAAAATGTGGCTCGTGTGAAACAGCAAAACTACTTATCCCATTTATTGCACAGAGAACAACTCCAGTTTTCATCTGTTCACCAGTTTTAACTCAACTTTACTTATCAGCATTTTTGCCATTTTGTACCTGTAAACAAACCAGCTTGTACCTGTGTGATTCAACCGATCCTACAACTTAATTTTAGCCGAGTGTTTTCATGAACATAGGAGACAAACAGTCCTCAAAATGTTTAAACTGAAAACTGTTCATTACTCTGTGTTCTAATTTATTTTTGTCCTGATTTCTGTTTGGGAACCTTAACTTTTAAAATATGATGACGGATGAAGTCCCCAGATAGTTAACCATACCTGCTGGCTGATTTAATATAGGAACACATTATGGACTATAAATAGGATATAGAAGATTATTCCAGATAATTGTCTGTCAAAGCAGGTACAAAATGTTCCCATGTACAAATTGACACTTAGTTGGTATGAAACTTCCTGGATGGACCAAAACTGCAGCACCAACGCAAAAGCAGTTAAAAAAGCATGAATGTCTTTTTATAGCTACCAACATTTTAAAGAGTAGAACTTGATTTCCCTGATAAATTTGTTCAAGCTAAGGAGATGTTTTTATATTTCTAGTTTATCGGTTTGACTTCCTGTAACTCGGTGAGTCAGATGCTCATCCAGTCAGGTTAGAGTCAATCAGTCAGAGATGTGGCTCACTGTGAGAGCCGGTTAGCGTTAAATAGCAACATCCTGCTTCGCTCTCTGTCATCCTCTCTGCTAAACAAGTCTCCAGTCTGGCTCTCAAGTTACCTGGCAACGACGCCTCCGTCAGACAGACATCAGCCAGTCAACCAGACGGTCAATGAGTCACCCACACTGTTCTGATTAGATCACCCGGGCATTAGCAGTCCCCCTCCTCCGCCCCACGGAAAGAAGAAATCAGTACGTTACTCAGGTAGGAGAAGATGTGGGAGGAGGCATGATCAGTGATCAGAAGGGTACCGACGTGTTGTTTATGTCCCACAGTCATCCCTAGTTTACCAAAAAAAACACACGTAAATATATGGAGCGTACTGAAGTTGAAGACAGATTGCATTTAATGCTGTGGGACGTGTGGATAACTCAGTTTGATGGGTTGGAATGGAATGGGTGCAGCTTTGTTAGGCTTAATTTTGTCATGCATTGTAAACTTAATTCTGTGCTAAATTTCAATTTAAAAAAAAAAAAAGATACAGGTGTCCAGTGAGTCTGTTAGCTTTCAGTCATATTTCTAGGTACATTTGAGTTGAACAGAGACTTTAAACATTAACTAGTGAAATACATCTGTTGTATTAATGTGCTGTAGCTTTTGAAAGATTCCCACACTAATATATTTTTATACCTACATTATTTAAAATAAATAAATTGCAGATATCCATCATTCAGAGTCCTGCCTGAGATTCTGGACCAAAATCGGAACTAAAATGAACAGAATTTGAGTCAAACAGTCAGACCAGCCAGAAGTATTTCCAAATTGCTCTGTCTTGTAAAACAGAAACGTATAGCAGACTTCTTTCAGCCAGCTGAGTGACTGTGCGCAGCAACACTGTTTTCATGAACCAGTCACATATTCAACAGTATATTTCTGCTTGCACACACTGCTGAAGGATCCGCTTGATTATTTTTTTCCTCGTTCTTGTTTTTATTTATACAAACTGAAGAATTTAAACGACACCTTCATCCACTACCATCCTCCATGTTTCACAGGGCAGCAGACCACAGACATCTGGCAAACATCTGTAAAGATTTGACTTAAGAACCAGTTATTTCTGAGTTGTTTATATTTGGTCTGCTGCTAAACTCCTTCTTAAAGTGTGTTGATGCTAACAACAACCAAAGCAATTCTTGTTTTTAGGATAGGAACCTGTTTTGTCTCCAAACTCCATTGAATCTTTTCACTTGGACGGTGTAATATTTTCTGTGGTATTAGATGCGGAAAATGTGAAGATACTGATACAGGGCAACCGTAAGATTTAAATTACTTGAAAAATAAAGCCACTTAAGCACATCTGTGCAGAATATTGCACAACTGGGTAGAAAATCAGAAAACAGTTGTTTTTATTCATATTTTATTTGTTTGCCCTTTAAATTCGCAGCTTCGTCTCTATAAGTATTCCCATAACATCTCACTTGAACGGCTCTTCTTGGAGTTCAGTCATTTGACCCCTGTGGACATTTTTTTATTAGATAGAAACTGAAATGAATCCAGGGTTGAGATAAGAGCTTGCTTCCTCACAGAGTGTAATATTTCAGTGCTAAATGGCTTCCATGCTGCTTTGTACCATATACAAAGGCAGCATAAACTAATGCAGCTGTGTGTGTGTGTTGCAGTGAAAGGTGCTTGGTCCTGCTGGTCTCCCTGGTCTCCGTGCTCAGTGGGCTGCGGTAGCGGCCACTACCAGCGGACACGCTCTTGCAACAGCCCCGCTCCCGCCAACGGAGGAGACATTTGCATCGGCCTGCACACCGAGGAGGCCCTGTGTAACACACACACCTGTGACGGTAAGGTCTCGCTTCAAATTCAACGTCACAACTCAGATTTGGCTGTTCATGGCGCCTCTTAACATTTGTGTTGCTCTCTTATAGTGTTTCAGATTTTGCCTCATTATAACCACAAGTCCTAGTGGGATTTTTACGTGACAGATCAACAGAAATAGTGCAGAACGTAAGAGACGTTTGTGTAAGTGTGGGAAAATGTATCCATGCTTTACAAAATTGTGAATAGTTACAAATAAAACGTAACATTTATTTTCAGCCTCCATTTAGGTATGTTAACATGGACACAAATAATCTTAATAAAAATGTGAACAGCGATGGCGTGGTTTATATCAAATGATATTTATGTGTTTGAATCACACATAAATATCCAAATGAAAATCTGTGGCTAGACTCGAAAAGATGTTCACAAACGCGGTTCCTCCAATCAGACAGCTTTGGCTATATTGCAAAAACGAAAGGGCAAAAGTGTCTTTAGACGTTCAAACGCTCCTGTCTTTCAAGTGAAAAGCTCATAATACAAAGATTTGCATCAGATGTATTGAGTTCAAACACCAAATCCCACTGAAATACATTGAAGTTTGTTATTTTAACATGACAAA
Organism: Alfaro cultratus; assembly: GCA_903066825.1. NCBI lineage: Eukaryota > Metazoa > Chordata > Actinopteri > Cyprinodontiformes > Poeciliidae > Alfaro > Alfaro cultratus. Next base: position 17,041 of record CAEFZX010002261.1, on the reverse strand, counting down.
AAGGTTAAGAAGGGTTTGAATACTTGTGCATGGCGCTGTATGCCTGTGTCATTTCTTTGCTGCCCCCTTTGGTGAGTCAACTTCATAATTGTTTTTTTTCCTGTTTCTAATGAATTAAGAGAGTCTTACATGAAATGGGTAGATAAACATTCATGCTGAGACAACAAGCCGCCCCTCTTGCTGTGCATCTCGAGCTTTGAGCGCCATGGCAACTCCTCTGAGGAGCTTCAAAAAGAGACACCCTCATGCTGTGATGCATATGGAAACTTTTGCATAACACATCCGAATGTTTGGCATTGTGTCTGAGCAGGGTGTTGATATTATTCAAAATATCAGAGCAAAATGTTTACATTTTTTAGTTTAGTCGTTTAAAACGGGGGAAAATCCCAAGATCTCATTCATTTGAACTCAAAAAGTTTTATTTTGGGTTTTTTGTACACTCAAAGTTTTCATAACTCACCATTCAGTGGAGTCTGGCGTTTCTTATGCTTCCTGTCTTGGTTCAGTTAAATTATGAGCACTCACTGGAGGCTCCTCGTGACTTTTTACTCTCACTCGGTCCTAAAAATTATTTCTCCTCTCGCTGGAGTCACTCTGGAGGTAAATTGAATTTTGTTTTTAGGCTCCAAAACACCTGAAACATTTACAAGTGGGTTTTTCTACCAGGCTGCAAAATCATTGAGAACCCACATAAGTAAGCAAGAAAATGCAAGCAGTGCTTGGAGATGAGCAATAAAGCAATAAATAAATAAAACTAGCTGTCCACTACATCGTTTTCTAAAGCTGTTAACTTATGTAATTTACAGTGTGTTGTGCGTTAACAACTCCTTAGCAAAATTAAACAATTGAACTTTTTTTTTTGCAGTTTTACTATAAAAACACAGAATCTTACTACATATTTTATATCTAGTTTCTACTTCAAATATCTTTGTTCAGCAAGATGATAGAGGAGTTTGTTGTAAGCCAATCATTCCTTAATATTGTACTTAACTTAAATTAATTAAAGTACTAGCTCCACTGACAGACGATTTCCCTTATAATAAGACATTTTTGTAGTGTTGTCGTCGTAGCCACCACTTTGTTTTTTTTTGTTTGTTTGGGTTTTTTTTATCATTTTTTTCTCTGAAGAGTTTTTTGCGGCGCTAGTGGCTTGCATTTTTTCACGACGGTGGGGGGAGGGAGAGGGGGGAGGACATGCGGCAAGGGTCGCCGGGACCGGGAGTCGAACCCGCGACGTCCACGCCGAGGACTTGGGCCTCCAAACGTGGGGCGTGCTAAACCCCTGCGCCACCACAGCACGCCCCACTTTGTTGTGTTTCTATGTGGCAGAACGCCACGAGGTGCAGCATCAGTGTGGAGTGAAAGTCAGTGCAGTCACTAGGTTCAGGGTTGTGACCACTATCAGCCAAAAATGGACCCACAGCATCTTCTCCGGGGTCTTGCTGTGTCCCTTACATCGTACTGGACCTCTTGTTTCTGGACTTCTTGTTTCGTCACTCGTCAAGCCAGATTTGTTGAGTTCATGACGTTCCTTGTCCTGTTGAGAGCTTCTTGCACCTGACTGGTGGGTCTTTACAACTTTTCAGAGTAATCGTGGCGCCTCTTCCCAGTAAAAAGCATTTCAAGGTCCTGGAGTGGCTTAGTCGTCCTCCAGACCAGAACTCGATAGAAAGTCTTTAGAGAGAGCTGAAACTCTGCGTTGCCTAGCAACAGCCCCAAAACCTGAGCAATCTGGAGTAGATCTGCATGGAGGAGTGGAGCCAAGATATCTGCTGTAGTGCAAACCTGGTCAAGAACTGCAGGAGATGTCTGACCTCTGTTATTGTAAACAAAAGTTTCTGTAAATTAAATTAATTTTCCTTCCGGGATCAATTAAACATTTTTAAATTGAATTGTATCAAATATTAACTTATCGTTTTCTGTTGTGTCAAAATATTTATTTTCTGCAATAAAATGCAGATGAACTACTTAAAAATGATACATCCACAGTTGAGGTGTACCTATGACGTAATTACAGACCTCTACCATTCTTTGCAAGTGGGGAAACTTAAAAACAATCACTGGTGTATCAAGCACTTGTTTTTCTTATTGTTCCTAATGTCCTTACAGATGACAAAGTGAATTAGGTTGAATAAATACCGTATGTATGGCACACGTTTCAGACAGAATGAGCGGGATGCTACGTGGGACGTATAAGAATCATCTTCTTCCTTTCTGTTCCCACATGGTCACTGAAAGATTCATGACATCAGTTTCCTAATCGGAGGTGATTAGAAGTCCGGCATCAGATCTCCTAGGGTTTTAGCCCAACTCTGATTCTTCATTTTTTTTAATATCAAATTACCAGTGTGTGTGTGCGTGTGTGTGTGTTTTTCAAATAATTCTCATGGAAATCAGAAATGACCCGGGGTCGTTGATGTGTAAAGCTTGCGTTTCGACACCTGACTTGCATTTGTTGTTGTCCGTCTGAATTAAACGACTGCGTCTCCTGAGCTGTCATTTCTCAAATGCTTTTCATTCTGAATCAATCAAACTGTCATTCACAGACGGACTAATGCATACCGCCAGCCTCCCTGGTAATTACAAAGAGCACCTAATGGCTTTGTTCCCCCCCCGTCGCTAGACACTAATCAGGCTCTGTTATATCATCTTAATGCTTTCCTGTTTGACGTGAACCAACACATCCGGTTAACCCCGCATCAGGCCCAATCTGTCTGCTTGTCTGCTCATACGCTGGCGAGCAGGAAAACCCTCATCTATCGGGGTTGTCCTGGTGCAACAGCTATCTGTGCATGTGTAATTACTGACGGGCTGTCAGTCACTGGGTTAGATGACGCTCCTGTTCGAGGTCATTTTATTTCAAATTTAAAAAAATATAACAATCAACATTTGTCGGATAACCTCCGATTGTTGGTTCTTGTACAGTTTTACCTGCCAGTATGGACTTGTCCTTAAGGTCTATAATGCTGAATATTATTCAGTCTGTTTGTGTTCATGCCTGCTCACATGTCAGGCAATAATCAGTTTATTCAGCCCACCTGTGCCTGCTTATTGCACTGCTGCCTGAAAACTGCTAGTACTTTCTGATGTTGATTGGGAAAATGTTCAGCGTTTAGTCTGCACCAGCAAGAAACCTTGAGTGAGCTGTAGTTGTCATGCCAGGCCACTAGATGGCGCTGGGATTTTAGCATGTCATCAAACACGCATGAGCTTTTGACATTTAGGTTCCACCTCATTGGCTTCCACCAGTAACCTGTCTCCCATGAGCAAAGTGCTCATACAATATAGATATACCTTATCAGAAGTTGTGCTAAGCTAAACAGGTTAAGTAGCACGACACAGCACAATGCTAGCCGCTATTGATTTTGTTGTTTGTCCCTGAAGGCGAAGCTTAAATCCTACAGTCGTGAGTTCTGCGCATGTACGCTTTCACTCCGGAGGAGTACTTCGCATCTCTTGTGTCACAGAAAAGCTTCAGATGATGTCAGATGTGTTAGAAAATTACACACTTCGCATAATTATCATTACTAAAGTTGCCAGCATTTCTAAATTGACCATTTACAATAACTCCTAAGCTTTCTCGTTATCTTCCGTAAGTCTCACTCTTTCTCGCCGTCTCGCAGCCTGAATGAATGGCAGACATGTCTCGACATTTTCCAGACCTTCTGCCGTCTCTGTGACCAAAAATATCTCACTGACATTAAAAAAATAACCTTTTCTTCTTCACTTATTGCCACCAAAGATTGCTGTAAGTGCGACACAGTATCGCTTGTCGACGGCTGGTCCGATCGAAGTCGATCAAGGTTGAAACCGGGTCACCAGCAGAAATCCAGGAGCCTCTCTGGTACTTGTCGTCATGTGAGCTGTGCATAGCTTGGGTTTTCTGGATGGAATCCCAACAAGAGTGGGGGATATTGTAACAGTTGCTTGATGTTTTTATTTGCGCAGAGGCTTTCGCTGACAGGAGGGAACAGATTGTGCTCACAAAGCGGCAGGTTGGTCGATCCGGGACTGATAGGAAAGGTAAAAGTGGTAAAAGCTGTCCGTCCTCTTTCTTTTGACAGAGATTCCTTCTGCCAAAGCTGTAGAGCAATAAGAGCACCAAACTAACTTTGTTCATGGGTCTTTCATCACTGTACCCTGTGCTCCCTCCACTTCACTGCTCTTGAATGCAGGGCAGAAGAGTCCAACAAGTGTATAGTTCAAAGGGAGGCTCTGAAAACGGGAGGTTTTCTTTTCTTTTTTTTTTCTCCTATTGGATAGGAGCTTTTGTTTACTGCTTGGTTGCCTGCTGCGGGGAAACAGGACTGAAGCCTGGCTTGGGAGACAAATATCTCTGCTATGCACTAAACAGTCTTTAGGTTTCACCTTTTTTTTTGCCTCTTTTTGGTGTGTTCGGGTTGCTTGGTGGTGACCGCTTGGGGGAGGCCACATGGTTTCCAGGCCATTCTGGGTCTAACTTAACCCTCTGAATGTCTTTGTTTGTTTTTGATTTCTCTTCTTCCCCCCACTCTGTTCTCAGGCGGATGGATGGCCTGGTCTCTGTGGTCAGCCTGCGATGACTCCGGCTTCCAAACCAGGAGTCGGGTGTGCGGCGCTCAGGGCAGCGCCCCCTGTGTGGGGAACAGCACCCAGCGCAGGGACTGCAATGAAATACCTGGTGAGCCAGTCGACTCTCCTATACTCTCCTTCCACTATGTCACAAGGTTGGCTGTTCGAACGCAGAAGGAGCAGCTGTGGGGCTTGATTAGAATCACAATTAATCGGATAGACAAAATGAGCAACATTTTTAATTCAAAAACCCTTTTTGCTGCTAAATCATTGAATAAATAGACACATGATTTGAACAACAAAGATATTGTATAACCATCAGATTGCTTTACAGTGCTAGTTTACCCATTCAGCTTCATTCACCCCTGATCATTCACTGAACTTTGGAAAAAAAACAAAAAAACTTCTATAAAAATATGGACTGTGTGGGCGCTGAGGATGCTGCATTGAGATGCTATTTTAGGCTTGATTAGCTTCTGTGACAGGGTAACTCCTTTTAGTACAACTTGCACACAGCAATAGTCTTTTCCACCATCCCAATAGATTGTTTTTTTTTTTCAACCAAAAATGACCCTTCCTCCCCCCAGTGGTCCAAAAAAAGCGGCTTCGTCGTCCATCGCTGCTGTTTGTGCGCCAGATTTACACGTCGTACCAGGAACACACAAATACAACGGTTCCAGCTCTGGACCTTTGAATGTGTAACAAACAAAAACAAAGCCATTTTTAACACATTAAAATATATGTAATCAATTAATCAAAATGAATGCGTTACGGTCCCAACCTTTTTAATGGCATGGTCTCATTTGTTTTTTTCAGTTACAAAGCTCTTGCTCTCCCTTCTTTACCTTGATGTCAAAAATTGGAAGTAATTATGTTAGATTAAGAAAAAAGTTGCACTTAAACTCAAATGCTGTTAAGACATGATGTCGTATTGTTTCGAACACAAAGTCACAGCTTTTAATACTTTCTACAGGATTCCAGATGAAGTGATCTGATCATTCAGTATCTTGATCTTATGAGTCTCCAGACGTCTCTTCTGCACATCACATAGTTTATCCATAGGCTTTAGATCTTGAGAGAACAGGGGGAAATGGTTTTATCGGTATAACTTTATCATTGCCCCCATTTTCCTTGCAGAAACATGGGAAGAAAAAAAAGCTGATTGGTAATTCTGTACCTCCTCCATCATTTCTGTCCTGATTTCTCAATGCACTTCAACAAGGTTTCCATGGCGTTTGGGAGAGTCTGATATTCTGATACCAGTGATAATCCATCATATTATCAGTGGGGAATCTGGTGCTTTTCGACATCTTCACCCTTCGTTTCTCACCTGCAGTGTTTGTTCCTCACAGTATGTGGCCTTGTAGCTTCAGCACATCGAAGCACATGGTTCCTGCAGAGTTTAGCCATATTTACATGTTTATGTTATAACTATAGGACAGAAAATACTCTTGTCTCTCTTATAGCTCCCAAACAAGGTGAATCTGTGACACTTCTTAGTGCAATTGCTCCAACGGGGAGTTTGATTGACATGCTAATCTCTGTTTGTGGTTAAAAGTGAATATGGTTCCTTCTTCCACCTGCTGAGCCACAATAATGGGTCCCTCTAAAATATTTTTATTACCTCAGGAGTGAAATGCAAGGATAATCCTACAGAAATTTCATAAAAATTCTGATTGACTTAAAAAGTCTAAATTTCAACAAGCTAAAAATCAGTTGCGTTTGTTTTAAAGGCTAATCATTGTGCTGTTGGTGAACGAAAAAAAAAACATCCATATAGCTGTATTAAAACTGCATATTTAATTCCACCAGATGACACATTAAATATGTGTGTCATCCTACACGGCATTAAAAGGAACCCATTTATTGTAATTCTTTTCACACATTTTCGCCGCTGGTGACGATACGTACAAGGGGCTCTCTAACTCTGTTCACCTAGAAAGAAAGACTCTATTGTTGTTTTTTTTAAATTATTTTTCCAGTATTATTCTGTTGAAGCTGAAAACCTCCTGGGATTTTTTACATTAGTCATGAGAGGAAGCAGTAGGCCAGGTCCAACGATATTTAGATATGGATAAGCTGTTTGGTCTAGCAGTAGTTTGTGCTCTGAAGTTACTGTTTAGATCGCTCTTAGTCATACGATTCTATGTTCAACGCATCCTTTTGTTAGTTTCTCTTTACAAAATGCTGCAAGTAGCTTCTTTAAAAAAAAAAAAAAAAGTCCTAGGACTTGTCGTTAAATACGAATCATCAGGATTAAAATTCATCCCCACAGTCATCCTTGGTCACAATCTTTGGTAAACACAAACATGTTGGTGTGTGTGTGTGTGTGTAGTTCACATCCTGGCACTGTAAGCCGGTCTCTGTTTGTTAATTGCGCATAATTAGGTCTGCGTGAAATTCAGTAAGTCAGCAGTTCACCTGGTCGACCCTCAGCACACCTTGTTATGCTGATGCGGATCTCAGAAACTTTCTCCTGAAATGGTCTCTCGGGACCCTCCAGTCTCTGAATCCCTAACGAGTCGAGATGAAGGCGATTAATATTAATGGGACGTCACAAACAGCAAATCACATTAGACTTTATTGCACATTTCAGTGCAATAAAAATGTGCACTGAGATCCTCTGCAGGAGACCCTGTGAGGTCTCCTGCAGAGGGGGGCAGGAGGAGGTGGGAGAAAATATTAGCAAAGAAAATTAATCAGCAAATGTGGTTCTGCAGTTAAACGCATTGACTCACACGGACACACGTACTTGCTCGCTTCGGGGAAAAAGTTTGCAGAAAGACGGGATGCACTGGACGAGTAAAGTTGTTTTCCTGGTGTAAAACATCTCCGGCAAAGAAAGGTCCAGCTTGACTGAAAGAAACTTGGGAGGGAGTGTCAACTTTCAGGTTTCACCGATACATTAAATTAAAACTAATCCCTACGGTCCCTTCGCACAACAACACAGTGAACTCATTTCAGTTTCTCATGTTCCTCATATCTTGTTCTCATTCCTGCACGTTTCACAGTCAGCGTTTGTGCTCTGAAGCCCGTTTCTCCGGGGCACAGTGAACACATGCATGTGTCTGCGTGCGTGTGTGTGTGTGTTTGCATGCCTGTTTGTGTGTCTGACTTGTATTCCTCTCCTCTCCGCAGTCATTCTCCCGGCATCTGGTTTTGATAAGGACCAACAATGCGGAGGTAAGTGGATTAAACGGCTCGCCCGAGCTCAGCGCATGTTCAGGTTTTGCGTTGCCCCTCCGACTCCCTTTATGTTTCCCACAGATGTCTGGAACGCCGTGTGTGTTTTCATGCATCGAATGCACATTTTCATGTTTGCTGTTTCACTCGCTGTAATATTCTGGAGACAGAGTCACGTTCTTGCGAGCCTGGTCCATTTTTGTTTTTCGATAGACTTAAAAATACAAAATAAATAAATAATAAAACGGTGCTTCCAAAGTTCCCTGAATAACTGTTGAAAGCAGGTTGTAAAAAGAAATAAATCATTCAGATGTTATTTACCTGACAACCCAAGCGTGGAAATTTCCAAGCAGGCATTTAGGAGCTGCTGTGTGTTATAGTGGAGCAGAGTAACATTGGTAGCAGCAGCATAATTGAGGTGGTAACACTTGAATACAGGTCAAAATAGATGTTTAGGTAAACAGTTTTTTTTCAGCATATTGTACAATAACATGTGGGAACTTAATGGAACCAGCCGTGTAAAAAGTAGAGTTTCCTTATTATATCTTCTTATATGCAGAATGTTAAAAAAAAAATAAAAAATGGCAAATTTTTCAAAATATTAATTTAAAGTAAATGTAACTAATTTAGACTTGGAGAGGAGCAGCGCTTGCCACCAAGTCATCAAGGACTTGTTACTGTTCAGCTGTTAGCATGTCATGCTAATATTATATAAAAAGTTATCTTAGTTTGATATTTTACAGAAGACGTTAGCTCTTATCAAGGCTGTGGAAATGTGAAAATTGCGTCAGCAACTCGTAAAGTAATTGGTTCCCTCACTAAGATTTTTCCTGTGAAGGTAAATCTGGACATCGCCTCAAAACTAGATCAACTCCGGCGGAAACTGTTGTGGTTTTCTTTTTGACCTTTCCTTTTTCCAACACCTTCAGATCTTCTTTAGAAGATACGTTGTTATTTCCTAAAGTTTCTTATCTGCAAAACATCTAATACCCTCACAACTTGTAGGGCTTGGAGTGTTTGATGCACTTTCTCCTTACACAGTTTTGATCGTTCAATAATGTGTCCAGACTTTGTGCTGCTTTATAGGGAGTGTGTGAAAATCCCACACACTCCCTACGAATCCCAGGTTGGGAATTATTGTTAGCTACTTCCTAATTTGGTCCTCACTTTCTCAGTCAGATCCATCCCTCTTACTTCATTTATGTTTACAAAAAAAAATTAAAAATTCAAATAGGACGGTGGGATATGACATATTTCACCCCAACCAATTATAGATGTCCGTACAGAGTTATAAATGGATAAAGTGACAGAGAGCAGCCTTGCATGTCATCTTTGAACCGATTCTAAAGTAAAATGGCTCCAGCGGGAGAAGTCCCAGCTGTAAATTGTTCTTCATAAAAAGGGAATAAAGTCGTGGCGTCGGGATGAATCATCCCAGCACACAGATCCGGCTTGAAGAGCACACCAATTTTTCCCGAGTACCAACTTTTGTGAAAGAGTAATATGCTGACCGTTACTGGATATTGGGTGATATGTAAATCTCCTCGCCTGAATAAAATATATTTCAGAGCTTTGCTGACATTCCCGTGTCGTTTTCATTTGTCAGCCTTCACCTCCATCCACCTGATCGCCACCGGCGTTTCCTGCTTCCTGGGGGCGGGGCTGCTGTCCTTCCTCATCTACGTTTACTGCCAACGGTTCCACAAGCCCTCGCAGGAGTCCGCCGTCATTCACCCGACCACGCCGAACCACCTCAACTACAAAGGCAACACCACACCAAAGAACGAGAAGTACACACCCATGGAGTTTAAGGTAGGAGCGGATGTTTGTTCACCTAATCTTTCTCCAAATGCAAACACGTGGCGTCCGTTTCTATTGAATGCTTGTGTTCATTCGGCTGTCTAAATACTGGATCCCACACCAGGTTGATTACTTCTTATTTGCACTTCTTCTTTGTTTTATTCAAAACTTTGATTTCTGACCATTGTAGCTGTACCTGAACTTCTTTATTTATATATGTTTTGTCAACTTTAAAAAGCATTAATATGCTTCCATTGCTTCATATCTACTTTGAATTGACAGAGATTATTTTGTTTGTATACTTGTGTAATTTGCTGTCAAATTCTCAGTTTACTAATTTTATTGATTTTAAAAGGCTTCAGGCCATCCACTACTACACAGATCATCTCTGTAAGCTTTACTTTAACACTTTTAATTATGTTAAACTGATGATAAACTCTCGACTTGTATGGGTGAGTTCTCATATCAGTCATAGCAACATCTGTTCTCTGATCGTGGCCTGAGGGTCAGAGTTCATCTTCAGGCCTGAGAAAAAGTGAAATCAAAAGATGTTAGAAAAGTTTATGACAAATCTGCATTCTGTCATTAATAATTCAACTATTCTTTTTAAAAAGTTAATTTTCCTACTCTTTCAAATTTAGCCGGATTTCATTAGTGGCTTGGCTGGCATCAATATGAACCATCTGGCTCCTTTAGGTCAGCCGATCGGAGGTTTTTAGGCATTTCAAGAACTCAATAAAAATCAGAGTGCAGAGGCGGCTGAAGGTAACTGAGAACTTTAAAACCTAAACACTGGGAGGAGAGGAAATAAGGTGACGGAGTAAAACTGGCGGACTGCAGGAAAGGTGAATGTTAAGCACTAAGATAGTGAATTAATTCTAAAAAAAGCAAAAAACAAACAAATCAAGGGGAAAAGAATAGCACTGATCTAAGAGAACAAAATCCAAGTGCACAAAGGACAGAACACAAGGACGGACTTAGAAACAGATGCAGCAATAAGCACCGAGAAATGAACAAAATGTGGAAAAACCAACTGACTATGAACAAAAATCTCAAAATACAAAACGCAAATGAAACCCTAAACCCAATGACTGGGACTCTTTTATTCCCAGAGTGAGACTTTGACTATGCTCACATAGCAGGTCTTGATGCTCAATTCCAAATGATTGCTGAAATCTGTTTTTCTTTTTGTTGGTCATTCACACTAATGAACGATGTGACACAAGATCATAAGGAGATGAAGGAAGCTAAGGTACAGGAAGTACAGCTAATAGCCACAGCCTCTTCTGGAGCATTGACTGACACTTCAGTGCAGAAACCGGTTTGGATGTGAACCAGGATGAGTATCCAACTTGGTACCAGATATGAAAGAGGCACAAATCTTTTTTTTTTGTATTATTTATTTATTTTTGGAGTGAGGGGTGAAAAAAATCTAAACTGGGTCATTCAGACCGCCATGTGAAAGTTGGATGTGGGGCGCATAGAAGGAAAAAAATTGGATTTGGGTCACATTTGTGGCCTGAGACTGATTATATTTGTTTCATTTATTAGATTACTTTATTATTATTATTATTATCACTTTTTTATCTGGTTGTTTCCTTGCGTCTCACCGTTAATCTGTCGTCCTTTAATCCCGTTTTGTGTTGTTCTGTACATCACCTTGGTGAGCATTGTTGTTGGTTTTAAAGTGGCTCAGTGTGGTACTTTGTTCAGTGCAATTCAATAACGAATAACATAACTTCCCCCAAATCAAAATGTTTGATGAAAAGCAGACAAATGCACGCTGCGGAGGTCAGGTCCGTCTCAGACCAAATCCCGATTCAATTCGGTTTTTTGTCCGACATCTAAAATGTGGCACTAAAAAGGCTTTTTCCTGATTCCACCCTCTCTGTGCCACGACGGCCGCAGCCTCCCGAATTCTCATGGTTACTGTTGCGGTTGGTTGCACACGGCATCGAAAACCACTGCGGTGTTAAAACCTGAACTTGTTAGCTTTTAACAACCACTGGACCCCGCCGGATGCGCAGATGGTGTCTACGTACCACAACGCCGCTTCTGTGCGGCGGGTTCCCTCGGCTCCAGGCCAATTTATGTTAGCGCCCGATCGTGTGTTTCACCGACTCTAACCTGATTATCTGCCTGCTTTGGTCTCCAGAGTTGTTCAGATGGGATTACATTAGTCAAAGCTTCCCCTGGCTTTTACCCGCGAGTATGGTGCTAAAATAAAACGTGGGCTTTGGAGTCGTTTTTATTCTTGATTGCTCCATTAGACACTTGTCAGCCTATGTACTAGAGCACTGAGTACGATTGACAAGATTCAAATTAGATTTGTTACCTTGATTTTGTTTGCTTATAAACACACACACACATACGCAAGCAATAACATCAAGACATTCTTTTTCTGTACCGACCTACAGCGATGGATCGTTGCAGTCCATGTTGTAGCTATGTTCTTCATTATGCTTAATAGTACTTTAAAGATTTTCCAGATGTCTGTTTCTTATACCACAAGGAGATTACATCACTTGAGTCAAGTGAGCTTTAAAAGAGCTATCTAAAAGAAAACTCTCTGTGCTGTAGGTTTTTGAGCCTATAAGCAGCAGTTTGACCTTTTCGTTTGCCAGGAAGCGGTCGTTAGCCAGATGGATTGAGGGCAAGGGTGTGGACGGTCTCCGCTGTTAAAGTTTGACAAGGGTGCCTTCCTGTTAACCTTGTCTTCATTTCTGGTAAATCATATACAGAGCACTGCGCCTCCAATGATGCAAATTGGAGAAGAAATATGTAGAGAGGACATTGTGATTTAGGAGTCCTTCTCTGGGTGAAAGTAGCAAGAGAAGAGCAGCAAAGAGTAGGGGTGCATTCACACCGGCTCCTCAAAATTTGGTCCGCCTGAAGTGAACTCTGGCACGGTTTGAATGCATATGCCGATGCCAAGCGGCAAAAGCAGGAAGCGGACTATAGAGCAGGGCATTCTGTGATTTTTATTTTTTTTAAGATAAGAGTAATCCTGCAACTGCTAAAATTTGATGCCACTCCATTTTTATTTGAATTTTGTGAAGCACTCGTGTCTTCTTCAGAGGTTTTCATGTTGTTTCCTTCAGTGGTTTTTGGTGTAGCACCACCACAGGCGAGCAAGTGAACAGGTTTTTCAAAGGGTTTGGTTGGTTTGACACAATGTAGTGGGAAAGTGAGCCGCACCAGCTGAAAATGCAACAAATGTTGCCATTTGGCTCCTGATTGAACCAAGTCTGCCGGACTGTCAGGTGTGAAAACACCCTAAAAAGAAACTCACAAAAACATTCAAAGTACGAGAGAGCAAAGCATGGAGACCACCGTCCGCCATCTTGAACATTAAGTTAAAGCTTTGTTACAAATGGGTTTTCCTAGGGGACATAGACCAAGACTATACCTCTACACTGATTTCCAATAGGCTTTGGGACAATAAAGCCAATGTTTTAGAGCAGCCGTCACAAAGTTCTGAGTCATATTCTATAGCAGTTAACCTATAAGTTTGATCCTATCACACAGATATAAAGTTCTTAGTTTGAAGAACGTTTAAAACATCTCTAATTGTAACACATGAAACAGGAAACAGTAAAAGTTGTACTACAGTAGAATAGTGCTGCACAAAAAACAAATATGTCTGACTAAGAAAAGAGGAGATGTTAAACTCTTCATTCGTTCTGTTGTTTCAATCCAGACACTGAACAAGAACAACCTGCTGCCAGACGAAAGATCCAATTTCTACCCGACGCCGCTGCAGCAGACCAACGTCTACACAACCACCTACTACCCCACACCACTCGGCAAGTTTGACTACCAACCCAACTCCTCCCCCTCACCATGCAGAACCTACAACAACAGTAACAACAGCTGAGACGCAGCCCGCCGATGACCCTCCACTACCCCCATGCCGCTCTCTCCCCCCGCCCCCAAATGGACGCCAGTGCCATGGCGACATAAGTGAACCAATGTGAACTGAAATGTTATTCAGAGCTTGGCAACGTTTCTGTGCTCTACGCCGTCACCTCCCCGAACCCGTACTCTCTTCTGCCTGGTGGCGTTTGTGTTTTCAGGGTTGTTTTTGGAACTTTCTGTCGAGAGACGTGGATTCGGACTACAAAAGCCCGGCTCCTGGTAAAGTCAAGAACTTATGCAACCAGTCTGGGGGGGACGTGTGTTTTGGTAAGGAATCTGTCGGGGATGTCGCTGTGTCAACGCCAGCGCTTTATGTGGGGAACAAGTGAAAAGAAAGTCAACAAAAGGCCGAACTCTGGCTTTGAGGAGATTGTCGCGACCGCTTTGGTGCAGGTGCCGGGTCGATGACCCCCGTCTGCAAAGACAGATGGGAATCTGACAACAACAACAACAAAAGTCAACTTTTTTTTACGGGATAAGAGTTACCTTTTTTATTTTTGGCTCTCCATTACAAACAACATTCTTGGCCTGTAATGAACTTGAGTCCCTCAACAACAAAAGCAGTTTCAGAGAACAAAGGGCACACATGCTCCTCGTCCTCAGCGCACAGGGTGAGGCAACGACAACAAAAGACAAAACTGAATGAAGTCGATGGCAAAATAAATTACAGATCGATATCAGCGCGGTGGAGTGGGAGAGGAAATGCGCTCGCTCTCTCGTTTTCCCTGTTGTTGGTATTTTCACATGATGGGAAAGATAAGAAGTTTAAAGTTGATTAAACTTTTGTGAGGCTGTTTGGGAAAACTCACATGAAGCGCCGTCACCCACAGCTGGAGAGAGTTATTGTCTAAATCTGCTTGCGATCAAAGTCCCCGTCCCGTTTTGGAAAACGAGGATGTGCTTGTACGAAGGTCATAGCCGGGAATTTGGCGGGGCTGTTCGGAACTGCAAAAGCTTTGGGAATGCCGCGGGTGCCTGGGGTGATTTTTGTTCCCATCTCTGTTTCTTTTTTTCCTCTCTTTTTGTTTCATCCGAGAACAACGAGGACTCCCGAAGAAGAGGATTGATTGATTCTCCAATTAATCCTCCACTGAATGAACGCGATTCTACTGAGTGCTAAATAGTTCAGTGGTCATATCAAATATGGCCAGTGTGCTGAAGAACTGGATCGGGGTTTTCTTTTTTGTATGACGGTAGAATAAGCTAGCAGACTGGCACTTGTTCTTTTCTAAATGTTTCGTTTTTACGGCGGTTTTCTGTTCACAACGACCTGTAGCATAGAAGGAGAATATTTTGTTAAATAAGAATATAACTGATTAATAATTCTTGCTTCTCTAATTTCATTTTCGTAACAAATGCATCATCAACACGTGAAATGTTACAAAAATAAAACAATGAATTTTAAAGTCTACCTTTTTTTGGTTTCTTTTATATGAATACTAACAAAACCATTCCCTTTCACCCCTTACTTGAACATAGAAAGGATAAAAAAATTAAAATAAAAAAAACTTATGCTTGCTTAGAAGAATATGAACGCATGAATGTGTGAAAGTGGGAACTGTTAGCGTGGAAAGAGAAAAAAATACAACAAAAAAAATAGGGTTGCTTTGTTTTGTACCATGTAAATGCTTTCATAGATATGAGGCGGTTTTTATCTGTCTGTGTGCGTGTGTGTGTGTGTTTCCAAATTCTGTCACTCTTCAGATGTTCAGCTTGTTTTTTCTGTTTCACGTCTGAGATGTTAATCGTAAGTCAAGCGTTGCGCCTCTTGGTGGAATGTACATTATTTATAGCTTGGTTTGTAAAAGGGCATTTTCACTGGAATATTTTATTGTTACTGCCTGATCAATGAATGCTAACTCGGCCAGGCTAACTCAAGTTCAAGCTAATGTACATGCACGACATGAGAGCTCTATCTGTATATAGGAGCAGCAGCCTTCTGCCCATTCAATGTCCCTGCAGAGGAATGTGTAAATGACTGTATACTGTATAGCTAACATTTTGTTTAAAAATAAAAAAAGAGAGAAGCCTTATAGTTGTTTAAAAAAAAAAAAAAAAAAAAAGTGCAGCAGCTAAGTACACAATAAACCCTGCGGTTTGTTTGGGGACGGAGCTCCGTGATGTGACCTACCGCCTGTGGCTAACGCGACCTCCCCCAGCTGCCCAAACAAACGAGATTTGACTGGCTGTCCCGCTGACGGGAATCAAAAACTCTATGGATCAAATAAAATAAGCTAACTGGAAACAAATGGATCATTTTGATCGTTCTAATTTTCTATTGGCCCCGGTCTGAAAGCTCTACATGCGATTGGTCGTTCTGAGCTCCGGCCCCCGGCGATGTGAGGCTCTGTGCCCCTTCTATGCAACTTACCAGGTGTACTGTTAGACCTGTCGTGTAGACTATAATCACTGCCTTTTAGACACTGTGAACTTTTTTGTACCCTATATTTTTGTATATTGTACATGATTAAGGACAATAAACCTTGATGCCAACACGTCACTGTTATGGCTAGCTGGGTGTGTGTGCCTAATCGTTTGGATTATCCAGCGGATTAGACTGTGATCTCGTTGAATGAGAGAACAGGGAAGATGATGCTAGGAACATGAGTGAAAAACTGGTAAGTACGAACATGGACGCTCGAGTTAAAAACTCTCCACACGTCAATGTTTTGTTTTAACTTATTTAAGGGATGTGAGAGTGAACAGCAAATATTTGCCTTGATTTAAGGCCCCACATACTTGGGCATCCTGTGCTGAGGTCCACTCATGCTCAGGGTGGACTCAAAGTGAACGTCCGCCGAACAGGGTAAGGTCAATCTTTACAACCGCATATGCATCCTCGGTGTTGCAAAGTAAGCTGCTTGGCAGGAAACAATGCATCGTCTCATCTTGTGACAGCTCAGGTTGATTTAGGCCGTTCAAATGATCAGGATACTTTTAACTCTGTCCTCTCGAAGACGCAAAGAGACACGCATTCTGAAAGGAACGGTTCACTTTAATTCCCAGTTTGGATGAGAAACGGCACAAAAACTGATCCCACCAGGAAGCTGGATAAACATCTTGGACTTTCTTGTTGCACAAACTGGCAGATGTGTCGGGTGAAATACGGCAGTGGGAGTAGCAGACCGAGCAGTGGCATCGACTGCAAAGTAGGGAAGGCATTAGGGGAAATGTATAATAAAGCTTAATCACATTAAGTGTAGTATTATTATTTAGTCCACTTAAGAAGAGACTACCCTGCCTGTAAAATGTGCTCTGCTGCCCAGCAGGTAAGTGGAAACAGTCTGAGCCTAAAACGTGTCACAGAAGGGCATCGTCTCCCTTTCATCCAGAGACAACAAATGACTGCAGCGCCGAAATCCTTGGCTGTGTGAGAGAGGTGGTGGTGGGGAGGAAAGAGATGGATGAGACAAACGAGCCAAGTAGTCAGGGTGTGTCCAGCAGAGTGCCTGTGGATCACTGCTGGTGCCAGTGGCCCAGACACCAGCGCTTTATCATTACACCACAAATGATGCTGCTGCTGCTGCTGCTGCTGCTGCTGCTGCTGCTGCTGCTGCTGCTGCTGCTGCTGCTGCTGCTGCTGCTGCTG
>CAEFZX010002257.1:0-13513 GCA_903066825.1 Alfaro cultratus | reverse complement strand
GTTTCTAAAATATTTCTGAACACTCTTGTAACCATTCTTTGTTATGATAAGTTATGCATGTCATGATTTTTCTTATTTTTTAAGTGTATAAATAGTTCAAATTTGTGTAATTTAGACTATGCCGTTTCCCACTGGCAACAATTGTTGCCAAGTATAAAACCTACATTTTCACTAATATAATCAATATAAAACGTAACAATTCATAAATATTATGTGTTAGGGAGGTCCACGGATTGAAATGCATGCACTTATTTTGCAGGAAAAAATTTGGGCTTAAACAGGTTAATAATGACCAAAATAAATGCTAATCTGCATTTATTACATTACCTTTATAAATTAAATAAATTATTAAAATTAAAGTATTCATGGAAACAAACATTTCTACAGCTAACAGAAGTTTTCCACTATGATTACTGAGGTATAAAGTAAATGTGCAACTGTAGAAATTAATTTAGCATTGAAACCAACGTTGCGATAAGCAGAGTAGAAGTAAAATGCCTTACATACATCAACCTATTACAAAATTAGGAATATTGCTAAATTAGAACAGCTGCTTCCTTATATAATTAGCAAGAGAGCGCTTGTATGACTGTACATAGAAATTAATGTAATCAACAAAATGGACAACGGTTTGCAGAGGGAGTAAAATTAGCTAATGAGACTATAATGACTTGTGGGAAAAGTGGGAAAATATACATTATTGGACTAATTATTGTAATTTATGTTTGCATATATTACACATGTAGCACTCCTAATAAAGGATCCAACTCAGCTAAAAATGTTAATGTCACAGATATTTCTTTTATGTCTCCTATATTCCACACACTAATTTTACCATTAGCATCTGTTTTTCACATGAAAACAGACAGTTCTAGATTATTTCTCCACTGTTCTGGTAAAAGTTTGAAAGAGGAGCCACCTGAAGATTCTCCACTGTTTAAAATTGATGTTGCTTAAAGATGTGCGATCGCTGCATACCTGAACATGTCCCCCGGTCTCCTTTCTTTGAAACCTGAAGCGTCTCTCTGCAGAGTTGACTTTGCCATCTGTTTTTTTCCCCATTTTTAAAGAGAAGCCATGTTGCTTGTAAGCTAGTATCATTCCAGTTCATGGGTTCTCAGAGAAACTCAGATATTTACTCTCCACTTGACTCTAAACTGCAAACATTCATTGTTACAAGTTGGACAGGAAAATCTTTTGAAGGTCAGCATGTTACATCGAACTGATCCAGAAAAAAAATAAAAAATAAAAAAATAAAAAATCTGAACTATTCAACAATCTGCTAGCCTTGATTACATTCTCCAACAGCTCAAACATCCATTCCCCAACTTTTTCCTTTTTTTTTTGTTTTCACCTTCTTTCCACCTTACCCTGAGGCAGTTGCTGAGTTTGGTAGAAAGAAGGACAGACAAGCATTTTGCCAGGAGCACAGAATCGCTAGATTTAAGTCTGTAACTGCTCGACTCCTCTAGAGAATGACAATCACAAGGAAACAAAGACGGCGTGATGGTTTGACTGACAGCCTTTTATGTCTGTTCACTACAAGGTCAGATGTACCCCAAATAGAAAATGCATGTGAGTGATCCGGAGTTTCTTCAAAGGATGTCCTTCGTTCGGCTTGAATGTTGTATGTTTTGTTAAAATGGAGAGTGTGACTTATGAGTGGCAGCGAGGAGAACCAATCTAAAGTGTCGACATCAAACAAGAAGCCAAGCGGCATCAGAGTCCAATAATCTAAATATAATTTTGTGACTGCCACAACGTCAACTTCAACCTTGTCTCATAAATGTCATAAGGAGAGAATGTTCCGAGGTTAATTTCATCATATTATCAAGAGAATAAGGCAATTATCAACAAATGACAAAAAAGGGCAATTGAGAAGCAATTCTGCGGATAACTGACCGCGATATGTCCTCTCGGCAGGTGGCTATTCATAATACAGCAGGTGATTCATATGAATTATTTCCTACCTGTCATTCACTTTGCTCTGCAGCCAGAGTAATTGTAGTCCTGGAGATCTCACTTTGGCACCTACAGCGGGAGTCTTGGCTGACCTTCCTGGGTGATTCTTTCCAAGCAATTATCTGCAGACATTTTGGGAAAGAAAAGAGCATAAATATTCCATAAGGAACCGCAAAACAAATATTCTTCAATACAACAGGCTTGTAAAAGCAACAGGAAGCCAAACATGGTTATAGTTGGGATTATTATTAGAATCCCCCCTGTAAAGACAACAGGTGATGAAGGGAGTAAATTTTGAAATATTTCATTTTACCAACAATAAATTATGCCCAGAGGACTATAAAACTGACATAACTGGTTCTAAACGTTACTGCTACTCAACATTTAATTACTTTTGACCATAAATTGAAGCTTCAAGTTGAAAACCAACATTAATATTCATGCTAAAGGGTCAAGAAGCAACAATCGGGACACTGGACTTTCTTCAGGTCTCCTGCAGTTTGGTGCCGACGGTTTGTTGTTTTACAGGTCATGTTGATTAAATAAAACAAGCTCAATAATTTCCATTTCTGTGATTTATCGTTTCTCATTTTATTAAACAATGGATGACTAAAGTCTTCATTTTTTTTGGTCTCAACTACCCCTTTGTTTACAAAGACTTCATAATTTATTTTATTTGTTGTTTCTGTTATTTTCTTTATTTAGTTTGGTTATTTAAAATATCTTCCCGTTCCCATGTTAAATCTTCTTGTAATATTATGTCATTACCATTATATTACTTTAAAATTGTCTCAAAACAACAATATTATCATTTATCACAATAATTTCTGGGACAATTTATCGTCCAGCAAAAGTCTACATGTTGCTCCAGAATACTTTATTGATGACACCTCAATACAAACGCTAATTGGGGAATAAATGAGATTTATTTTACATAAATTCAAGCAAAATGCAGAAGAAGAAAGAGTATGAGGCACAACTGAAACCGTGTGTGTCTGTACAATTTGCACCTTCAATGTCTGATAACTAATTTGAAGAAACATTTTGCTTTATGACATATTGTACTACAGACCCAGGATTATTCTTTTTGTAAAATATCACCTAACAGCCAATTACTTGTGGCACTAACTTCCACACACTGCTTCCACCTGATAAAATTGTGCAGTTCCTCTGGTATTATACTTCTCGTTATCCCCTGGCCCCCAAGAAGCGCATGAACACATCAATCTGCTTTTATTCTGAGTGTTGCTGTTCCTCGTTCTGGTATTTCCCCGCATATGCTTATTCAATATCCAGGCGATAAAAACCAGCAAGACCTCAATTTGCCTTGGAACGTTTAATCTCCAAAAGAAAACACGTCCACACAAAGCAGCGAGAAGCTAAGTAACGGCACAGGGTCATTTGGCGCCAATGAAGTATTGGTAAAAATGGGTTTCCATGGAGACTAATATGCTCTCTGCTGAAGACAGAGTGGCGTTCGGGTAGAACTGGAGGGAGATGTAGGGCACGAAGGTAAGTTCGCACAAAGAGGCACAATGTCAACACACCTGTAATTAACATGTAGAGTTAAACTCACAGCGAGCTGCGTTGAGAATATTTCCCAATAATAAAAGCGCTCTTTGAACTAAAACAAGGAACAAATCCAACATGGAAACATCAGAAGGTGGACTGATGTTTGAGAAATAACAAACAAACATTTGTTCATAAAATTAAAGCTTCCTGCATTGTTTGCCTTTTTCACACAAAAACATGTTAAGTGTTATGATGGCATGGTGCACCACCCTTATTAAAAACCCACTTTCCTTCTGTTTTGGATTCTAAGGGAGTCGGTTTATAGCTAATTTTACAGAAAAAAAGCCCCTGGATCGTTCATTGGCTCTGCCCAGTAAAACCAAGCACCTGCTGTTTTGCATAATTTAAAAATTTAAAGAGCTCATAAAGAGATTTTTTGTTTCTTTTTTTCCTTTAGTGCAGCATTTAAGTTTTGGACATGCAAAAGTTTTCAATGTTACACAGCCCCAAGTTCCTACTAAAGGACTTTATTCCCCTCCACAGAACACAGACCTCCTGAACAGCGTCATTCATCTTGTTTCTAGTTTTTTAATAGTCGCCATGTCACTAACAATTAAACAACTCTGAATTATAGCTGGGACAAGAAAAATACTCAAGTAAAGACTGAAGAATGATTAGAGGCTTCCAAAAGTGTTCACATCTCTTAATTTTGGATTTCACAGAAGCAGATGTATGATTTTTGAAAAATATTTAAAACAATAAACCTGAACAGTGTGGCATGCCTTTGTATTTAGCCTCATTTAGCACACAACCATTAATGTGAAAAAAATGTTGAAAACCAAAGTGAGTAGCTAAATCTCTAATTGAAAACGATCAAATTACAGGCAATCCTTGTTGTTAAGCGACTCTTTACTGTTACATGGTGTCATTTGTGAACAGGGGGAAAAAAATTAAATATATATATATATACACACACACACACACACACACACACACACACACACACACACACACACACACTGTAGCATGCAGAGTCAGGATTTACACCACAAAACATGATTCTACATATGAAATTTGGATGTTGTTACCCTTTAATCCGGCATTTCTGAATCCTGACCTCCCACACTGCATATTCTGCATGTTTCTCCTCTCCAACAGACCTGATTCAAATGAATGGATCATTATCAGACTTCTGCAGAGCCTGATTAAAAGCCCAAGAGATGACCCATTTATTTGAATTAGGTGTGTTGAAGCAGGAAAACATGTAAAACATGCAGAGCAGGAAGGGGCTCAAGGACCACGGAGCACAAAAACATTCCACTAATTAAAAGCTGAGAGATGGGACTTAAATTCAATTTTTTGTGGTAAATAGTGGAACACAAAATTATGTTGGTGCCCAAATATTTTTACAGTTCGCAAAAATTGAACACGACACTCACTTCCTGTGCATATTATATTATGCAAAGAGCCTAGCAGTAACTCTCAGGCAAATAAATAAATAAGACTCATACCACCATCTTCCTGGAGGCTAGTGACTAGCATGCCTACACTGATTTTCTTTAGATAAGACTTACATTTTTAAAACTTACACAACACAAATAATATGCACTGACATTTGCTTCTTTGACAAAATTTACTGTAATCCAAAACGACAAGCATGAATATTAATATATACAAAATATCATTGTAATGCTGACGACCTATTTGTGACCGAGAGAACCTCATAGCCAAGCTTTTCTTCAGAGTGGCGGAAATGGGCTTTTATAGCTTTTCACGTTAACACAATGTACAAAAACATATTCTACACCGTTAAACAAGATAATCATGCCTGTCATAGACAAAAATTCCCAATTTTAGTCTTAACATGCACACAACGCGCAGTCCGACTCTCTAGAACAAAAAAGTGACGTTACAAAATGGCCGCTACAAATTAGCATAAATTTAGCTAACCGAATTCAAATCAGGGCGCCCTAAACCTTTCATTAGCCAAATAAATTTGGCAAAAACCACACAGTGACAATTTAAAAATATTTTCTTAGCATACATCCCGACATACATGGAATACGTATTTTAAATGAACGAAAATATACGTAATATAATGCCGCAACAAACTTACTCTGACGGAGGATGGTGAAGAAACGGAAAAACAGAAGCGAGTGCTGCATTTCCGGTTTTTCAAAATAAAATACAAGAACTATAACATTGAAAGGGAAATGAAATACTTCAATGCAGTTTTGAATTACATAACACACATAGTACTGTCATAAACTGCTTTGTGCTAACCGAGTTAGCCGCTGTGTTAGTTCTTTTCTCTTATTTACTGCTAGATAGCAAAACGACTTTTTCTTCTTTTATTCTAGATTACAGTTATTTGGTCTTTCTTGCACATAATTAGCTAACAAGCTTCTCTTTTTGTAATGAAAATCAATGAATGTTGTGTATATGGAATTTTATTGATGTATATGATAAACATTTTAGTTTCATCATTTTACTTTGGGTATCAAAGTATTTTAAATTTCATTCAAAATAATTTCAAACTGATCTTTACCTTTTTACTTCTTACTAAATATTTATTCTGAGCTGATCACGTCAGGTTATCCATGCCGCTTACAGATATTTATCTTGACAAAGTGTTCTTAAAACAAAAATTACATACACAACAATGTGTAATTGACCAAAAATTCAGTATTTTTCAGTACATTTTGTGGAAAATTAAGACTCATGAAGTTAACAGACCACTAGGATTTAAAACAAGGGGGAAAAAATACAATTACCAATGTGAAGTATAACACAAAGTAGGACTGATTATACAAACTGCAGATAGATTAGGAGTTGCTACTTTGTTTGATGCATTTGCCTAAAAAAACAAGATAAAACTTTACAACGGAGACTGACCCATTTATTCATGGCAGATGTTTTCTTGAGTAAGATGAATTAGGAGGAGGTTGTTGAAATTAGAAAATCTCAAAGTCTGCAGAACTTTTTTACATTAAAGTTAAAAAAAAAACTTTTTTGGGTTAACAAACTGCAACACTGGTGTTTAAAGTAAGTCAGTTTTGAACCAGGACAGATAAAAAAGGCTGAATGTGAATCAACTACTATTCTATACTAATATTTGAAAATGTTATTGTATGTCAGTAGTTGTGTTATTCTTTCCTAAAATCCTATTTAAACCTACATATGTTCTGAGTTTAGGAGTGTTGAACCTTACCATCTAGAATCGATTCTAAAAACCCTGCACAGCTGCCAGAGAAACAGACACAAAGATATTAAGTGCTGCTTAGAGGTGACCTTTAATTTGAAAAGTTGATGGGGGGATTTGGAAAGCTGTGAAATAGTCAGCATCAATGCTTCAGAAACGTATTTATGCGGCCTGTAGGTCAACAGGGTTTCAAGAGCAACAGGAATGATTGTAAGGAAAACAGATGCTACACACAGCAATAAATGACGAAGCATGGTCTGTGGAAAAACTCCCAGTGAGCCAACAAAACCACTGTCTTTGCTTACAAGGTTAGACACCTACGTGCTCCTGAGGCAAGTATTGATGTGATCGGGTTGGGATTTTTGCTTATCACTACAATATCAAGTAACCTTGTTCTTTTATTTTTTTTCCTCTAATCAAATGTCAACAGCATTGCTATCTAACCCTGATATGAAGCCAATTAAAGTCTCGTCTCAATCCAGGTGGCTGTGGTCTGCATCCTAATGTGTCGTCACTTCAGCTGTTAGTGTCTCCAAGGATCATGTCATCAGCTGAATAAGCTCCAAAAACAACAACAACAACGTAACACCCAGAGATGAAAATATGAGAATGCAGGGAGGTTTAGAAGTGAACCTGGCTGAGGTTTAGTACCGAGAGCCTCTGTTTTATCGCAGGGTTGAAGGGAGAGGGTGAAGCTATTGACACACAGAGGTACGGCTAAGCCACTTCACATCCCAATCGATCACAGGTCCACTCCACTACAAGTGGCATTCCCCTTCTAAACAGAGACTTTCCCGCCTGCCTGCCTGCGCTGGCTTCAGAAGCCGGACACCTGGCTGGGTTCTGGTCCAACAGGAGCCTCAGTGACAGTGCTGCGCAGCCCTTTCGGTCCTCCTTTGTTCCTCGATCAAAACTCAGTTTGAGAATGTTTTGTTGCTCGGTGTTTGGCTGCTGCAGAAGCAGGAAACAGATGGCTGGCTATTTATGGACGGTGCTGCAGAATCCAGCTCAAATGAAATGTTCTTTCAAAGGAATTCTGGCTTTTTTTAATGCCTGCTCAGGGAACTTCATAAAGCTTTGGACCGAGAACCTGTAAATGGCCCGTGACAATGAGATTATAAAAGATAGGCTTTAAAGTATTTGACATTATCAAACTGAATTTTAATGCCTCCCTCTTTACCTTCTTTAACTCCTGCTAATCTCTCCCGGGAGGACACCTATTAACCTGGACCAACGCTCTGCTCCTCTGGAAGACCGACCTCGTCTTCAGCACGCAATCAACCCATAATTACACTGCAAAAATAAAATCTTAACAGTATTTGTGTCTAGTTTCATGTTCAAATATCTTAGTACCCTTGAAATAAGCCAAAACTGACTTACAAGTAACTTTTCACCAGGACGTAGGAGCTTGTTTGAAATGGGACGTTTTATGCTAAATTCACATTTTTGGACATCCATTTGGGTTTCTGCTGCATTTAAAAAGAGCCAAAGTTCTTAAAATAAAACAAAAAACAAAACACTCAGGGGGGTTTTGGCAATAAGTTCATGTTTTTTGGTGTCTGGAAAATAACGGCTTCAAAAACCTCCAGAATGTAACGTCATAAATCAGTAGGCACTGCCCTTCACCTAGCAACCCCAGCAAAGCCCAGTCAGTTACCTAGCAACCAGAATGGAACTCGGCCCGTTACGTAGCAACCCAAACCAAGCTCCAGCATGTTTGGTAAGCTGCTTTTACCGCTGTATAATGGCTGCTTGACAAGACAAGTGTTTTGTTGTCGACCTTCCATCCAGAAACCACTTGCTGTATTCTTGTTAGTTGCACGGGAGGCTCTACCAATGCTTTTCAAAGATGTAAGGTTGTAAAGGTTAAGTTGGTGACAGAAACCCTAAAACATCTCACTAATGATTTTGTGCAAAAAATGTGATGAACATGTTTAAAATAAACCCTAAACCTATAAAACCTGTTCAAGGAAGAATAATAGTTAACAATACTTTTAAAAGGTGCTAGTTCTACTGGCAGGTTATTTTCCTTAAAGTCTGACATTTTTCCCATGTTATAAGTGAAATAATCTGCAGGTGAAAATTAATATTTTATCAATATTAAAAAATTATTGACTCAAAACAAGCTTCCATCTCTTGCTGAAAAGTTACTTGTAAGTTAGTTTTGTCGAATATTAAGTGTATTAAGATATTTGACTAGAAACTAGACCAAAAATACTTGGTAAGATTTTGTGTTTTTGCAGTGCACCAAATGACCTGACAGTAAACATGGTGGATATTTGTTGCATTGTAAGCAAACATTATATACATGCGGATCTGCCCAGAGTTAATAAGGCTCCTTTAAACACTGAGGATGGTTACCATGGAGCCATGTTTATGGAGAGGACCTGAATAAACTGGGCTGTTTATGCTGCTGGATGTAAATAAAAATCAGGCCACGACGATAAGCCGTTCATGACATCCCGTCTGGCAGGAGGTGACAGTTTGAAATTACATTAATCCTTATCTATTCATTATGAAATTTGAGCGTCCGCATGAAGGTGTGGCAATGCCTTATCGCTCCGAGGAGCCTCAGCTGAATTCAAATTGATTTCTATCTTTGTGGAATCTATTGCAAATTCCTCTCATGGCCAGCGACGCAGAAGGCAGTGACTGCTGCTCACAGGTCAAGTCAGATTAATCTCAGGCTATCTGATCAGCCCATCCCAGAGCTGGCGCTATGTGGGAGAAATATAGCACATTTTAGATTACAGCACTCCCTCTAAAAGCCTTTAGCTGTAGCGCATGTCTTTCAGTAGTTTGGAACAGAGCATTCATTTCATCTCTGGGCTCTTCTTTTAAAGGCTATCCCACTAGGTGCTATCACTAGGAGGTTCAAGGGCAAAATAAATCAGCGATGACACATCACATCGTTGTTATGTAGGGCGCAGAGGTCTCCTGTCTGCAGGTGGAAAAAAACGCTCAGGTTGAGAGAACACCTTTGTGTCTGGATCACATTAACAGCCTGACTCATTACATTAATAGCTGTGGCACCACAACATGAATAATGCCGTTCCTTCTGTGAAGGGGTTGCAAAGCGGCCTGACAGCGGAAAAAACAGCAGACCGTGATTAACCAGAAATCCATAAATGACACAAACGCGTATGTATGGCTGAGAGGGGCGACGGTGGGGTTACTCCAGAAAAACCATCAACTGTAAACAGAAGTGTTAGAATTGTACATAATATCTTTTATCCCATATATACTCATCATTAACTTTAAGAACTGTGAGATTGTTTTGTTTGCTTCTGGAATGTGTGCTTTTGTGAGAGATGTCTGCAAGAAGCTGATAAGGGTGCCAAATTGGAAGCAGATGCCAGTCACTCTGGAGCCAAAAAACCCCAAAGGCTAAAGGTCAAAGCGTGTGACCCAGAGACACGGGAACTGCGCTTGGGACTTCACATGCACAAAGACAGGAGATTCCATTGTATTGAGGACATTTATGAATGTGTGTTAGCAGCTGGGTTTTTGTTTGCCCCTCCCCTTCCAGCAGCTGCTAATTTGTGTAACCAGGGCTACCTAATCCGAATAAAGAGAGGAGCAGCAAGAAAGAAATCTCAGAGTGAGTTTGGAGACTGTAAGAATCACACTCTCCTCTCTTCTGTCCTCATGAGTACAAATTTAATCACTTGTGTCTCTTTTCTTTGGGTCTGTGTTAAAGTGTTTAGGTTGATTGAACCTGATAAGAGGGCAAGGAAAAAAAAAAACTCTTTGGATTTTAGGTTATCATCCACCACTTCAATTCGTCAACAGTTCCTGCTGCACAGGTTGAGGTCTGGACTTTGACTGGACCATTCTGATGTAGATTTGCTGCCGTGTTTAGAACAGTGATCTCAAACCGCATTACTTGAGGGATAAAATCCTGCAATTTATGAATCCTACACACCTGAACTAAATGGTGAAACTGCACTTCAAAAACACAACATCTTATTTTTGGTCTAGTTTCCAGTGCAATTTCTTTCAAATAAGACAAAAGTAACTTAAAAGTAACTTTTTTAGCAAGTTATTGGAGTTTCTTTTTAGTACTTGCTCCATTGGCAGATTATTTCTCTTATGCTAAAAATGTCTTATAAGTGAAATAATCTGCCATTGGAGCAAGAACTTTTTCATCAATATTAAGGAATTAATGATTTAAAATCATCTCCTCTATCTTGCGAATGGTCTCTGAATGACAGTCATCAGACTCTCTTCTAGCAAACGTCTTCAGTCAGAGGCCTCTTCAGATTCGCTGCAAGATAAACTGCTACCACGACGTCTTGGGGAAAATTGAATTACGGCAAAATGTAACATCCCTTTCAAAAAATGTGCTTTACTTTTTGATATAAGATATTTGTGCTGAGGGTGACGGCCCAACTTCTCTACTTCGGTTTCATCCGACTAAAGAAAACTGTTCCGGAGTTCTTGCGGTTCATTCA
Organism: Alfaro cultratus; assembly: GCA_903066825.1. Taxonomy (NCBI): domain Eukaryota; kingdom Metazoa; phylum Chordata; class Actinopteri; order Cyprinodontiformes; family Poeciliidae; genus Alfaro; species Alfaro cultratus. The sequence goes on along the minus strand of CAEFZX010002257.1, from coordinate 2,383 downwards.
GATCCGACTTTACCCAAGTTGCACCAGTTTTGAGGGGAAAAGTGTTTTAGAAACTGATAAGGAGCTAATTTGCATTATATCTCATATCAGTGATGGGCATACTTTTCTTTCCAGGACTAAACAAAAAAAAAAGTTCCAATAAAAAGTTCTACAATGGACTTTCTGCCAAATTTGCTTTCAAAGCAGAAATGACAGCAATAATCTTCAGAAAGCGTCAGGGCTTCAGTCGCCGTCTTGCCTCCTTCCTTTATTGTTATGAATCACAGGAGAACATGTGGCCGCTTCTCCCGGATCAGCACAACGTGGAAATTCTTCAAAAGCCCGGTCTCTCTCTAACCTCGCCCACCTCCCAAGCACTTTCCACCTTCCCCGGCACCGGGGGATCCGTCACAAATCAAGAATGGGAAGGTCAATAAAAGCAAACCATGCCAGACTCCCTGACTGACACATCAAATGTTGCCACAGTGGTGCTAAACGCGCTGCCTTCTCTCCCATCCAACCAATTTAGCAGCATCCGAGGGGAGCCCGCTAATCCATGGCTCTGAAAGAGCGCCTAATCAACCTCTGATTAAGAGCGAGCACGTCAAGGTGTCCAGCAGCATCCCCGCCGCCCTCACCTGCACCCTAAAGCCAGTCACAACAAGGAAATTGGATTTATTTGTCCTCGCAGCCTTCCATCCCCCATGCTTCCTCTCGGATGCCTCAAGTCTCCTTGGTCTTGTTTTGGGCCCTTCATTCATTACACACTTGCCAATAACAAATGCAGAGCAAACATTTAATTCTAACATCTTTCTTCCCTTTCACTCCCCCTCTCTTCCCTTTTGTCTTCTTTTTTTTGGTGGTTGTTGTTACGAGTGTCCCTCGGGCGTCTGGGAATGAATTAAACATCAGTAGGCTGGTAGGAAGGGCACAGTTTTCCCTGAAACGATTGAATGCAGAGTGCTGTTTGAGGAGAGAGAAACAGTGGAGGTGACAGGGGAGGCTTTGCTCAGCACGAGGACGTGGAACCATCAGGGAACCACTCTGACCTCTAACATCAAACCACCTTCATGCATAGTCAGTTTTTACCCTCAAGTCTCTCCAAGTAATTGGGATATCCCAAACTAATGAACAATGTGGAGGATGTTTATCTTTTGAGTTAGGGAACAATCTACTGCACTTAAACTTGAGGGAGATTTGTCAACTTCATTTTTAAACACACAGATATGACTTGGAGCACATAAAGCCTTATAAAGCGTTATATAACACCTTCGACATTAGGTTGCAGAGGCTATGATGCAGCACTGCAGGTAAAAAAAAATGGCATCTGCACTTCTCAAAGTCCTTTAAAAGACTCCTGCACACACACAGTTAGAAGTTCTGTGGAAACCTTATAAGCAGCTAATATCCGACCTGGAATAGAGAGAAAAAAGTTATCAAAACAACTTTATTAGCGAATACCAAAGCAGATTACCATGTCAAAACAACATCTGCCTTTTGCTGCAATTTCTTCTCATAAAATTTATTAAAGCATTGGGTTTCAGTGCCTGCTGCCTCAGCCTGACTTGATGTCCCGTTATAGTTATATCGATACAGTGAGTAACAAAAAGTAATATTTTTTGTTTAGATTAGCGCAAATATTGTAAAAATTTCCTACAAATATTTCTAAATTAGCACCACAAAATCTGTGATTTTGATAGCAAAAAAACCACAAAAACAATCAGAAAATCCTGTAGGAATTTAAACAGTTTAGTGGGTTTTATCAATACATTCTGGCACAACCAACATTTAGACTTTTGATATATGGCCCAAAATGAAACTGAGTTTGACAGCCCTGTTCCAGAAAGGACAAGGTTACGATGAGAAGTGATGCCAAGCAGCTCGCTGTCACTTCGCGGCGCTTTTAGGAAGAAGTACAGAACTGATGGGTTTTATGAAGTTGTCCCACATTGCTGGTGATTGATTATCATTCATGAAAGAGGATGCTCAGTTAGGCAGGCAAAAACTGGCCAAAACAAAACCAATATAATCCATCTGCTGTCAGCTCAAAAACTGTTTTAATTAATATAAGCTTTGATGTATATTTATTCATTTTCCTGCTGGCACATGCAGAGAGAAGAAGCGCTGCAGACTTTCAGCTGTTATTTCATTTGTTTTCTTTTGGTCTTGTATAATCAGAGGGTTGAGCGTGGCACGTTTAAAGATCCTGCAGGCGAGTTATGAAGACTTTTTTCACCCCGTAAGTTGATTATCCCGGAGAAATGAGTCTCATATTTCAAGGTAGAGTTCAGCGAACTGTGGTCATGTGATTAATACCCTTCTCCAACTCTTTGACAGAGACCTAATGCTTGGATTTTGGTTTACAACATCAGAAACATGGTGTGTGTGTGTGTGTGTGTGTGTG
>CAEFZX010002256.1:0-17992 GCA_903066825.1 Alfaro cultratus | reverse complement strand
AAAAATAACATTTAGTGGATTTTTGGGGGGGTTTTAACACAGTGGCGGGTCATTTTGACCCGAGGACAACAGGAAGGGCTAACTGTAGTCATTTTGTTGACAACTTTAGGGCAGAGGATAATTCTTAGTAATATAATAATATTTCCTTTTTTAAAAGTGAAATACTTTATGGATTGCTGTATTATGTAGTAATTAAGTTAAACAAGAGCAAAGTAGCACATTACTACTCACTTCAGTTCTAATGTAAAAATCTGAACAAGTTAAAGAGATGAGGAATACTTTTTAAATCACTGTGTCCAGCTATCAGGTGCATAAAAGATCTGAATGAATCAGTTTCATGTCAGAAGTAGGATTTCAGATTCAGACACTAGAACAGATTTTTCGATCTGTTCCAGAGAGCAGATGGTCTGAAACTTTCCACTCTGTAGCAGTTATATGTTCATCATTAAAACACACTGTATATCAGGGCAGATCAATGTGTTTTTTTCTAGAAATATTCATTAGATATTGTTAAACATGTTGCTAGGCTGTTATCCTGGAAGGATTTTGACATTAGTTTAGTTTTAATTAAATGGAAATAAAAACAGGCACACTTGACAAACTGAGAGTCAGAACATAAACTTGACTTCATCTTGATTATTTAAGGATCTGTTATTGAAATTGTTTAACTGTTCTAAAATTGATCAAAAAGATGAAAAACCTTCTGAATGATCTTTTAATGTAAAGTTTGGCTGTTATTATAGTTATTCCATATGTTGCTTGGTTTAACTTATGGATAATAATTAATTATTTTGTTGATTTGTAAATTCTTAACTTATATTGTCTTTTTGTCAGTTTCTCACTCGCTGAAGTATTTCTACACTGCATCCTCTCAAGTCCCAAACTTCCCACAGTTTGTGGCTGTTGGGTTGGTTGATGATGTTCAGATGATTCACTATGACAGCAACACACAGAAAGCTGAGCCAAAACAGGACTGGATGAGGGACAACATGGATCAGCAGTACTGGGAGAGTCAGACTGGAGTCCTTCAGGGTCAGCAGCAGATTTTCAAAGCCAACATTGAAATCTTAAAGCAGCGCTTCAACCAAACTCGAGGTTTGTGTTGATTTCACCATTTATTAATTATTTTTGTTGTTGCTAATGGGAAGAAAGACACGCTATCTCAGATAGATAGATCAATAGACAGACAGATAGGCTTGTGATAGACGCCTATCACACTGCCTGTGTGATAGTAACCACACAAGCACACGCACTAAAAGGAAACAAACGCACCTAGTATAACACTTTCAGTCTATTGGCTGAGAGGTTGCCAGGCAATGGTAAGTTTTTTTTTTTTGTTCCAGTGTGAGCAGAAAATAATTTGCAAGCAAGCAGAGAGATTTGCAAGTGAAGATATGATCCAAGCATAAACAAGTTTTGAGCCCAAGGAGGAAGATTTGAGAAAGCTCAGCAAATATTTGGAAGAGAGCAGAAGTTTTGAGTAAAAGCATTACAAGTTTTGAGAAGAAAGGCATAAAATCCTGCTTTCAAACTGAAAATGTAAACAAAAGTATTAAAAGTTTTGAGAACAAAAAACATGAAATCCTGCTTTCAGACTGAAAATGTGTTCTCCAGAATTCCCCCATACTTCTCCATGTTTGGTTCTGGGGATATAAATAAGAGGAAACGACTCGAAAGATAATCTTGTCAAATAAATTATTATTAGTATTGCACACTGAAAATGCAAAGACAATATGCAGTATTTGTGACATATAGTGCTGTCCTAAAAACAACTAAAGGTAGATGTAGTTGAACATACTCCACTTAAAAAAACCTCAGTGTTCTGGAGATATAAACACAAACTCATGGTTTAAATTTGAAGTGTTTTTGTTCCTTGAACTGTTTTATTGCATTAGAACTCTATTAGAAGCAAGTGGTTGTGTTGTAAAGTCACTGGTGTTTCTGTCTCTTTGTCTCAGGAGTTCATGTCTTTCAGCACATGTATGGCTGTGAGTGGGATGATGAGACTCAACAGGTCATAGGTTATGATCAGTTTGGTTATGATGGAGAAGATTTCATCTCACTGAGCCTGGAGACAAAATCCTGGATTTCTCCAACCCAACAAGCTGTTATCACCAAACAAAAATGGGATCATAATGCAGCTTTTGTAGAGAATGAGAAGAACTACTTTGCTCAGATCTGTCCTGACTGGCTGAAGAAATATGTGAACTATGGGAGAAGCTCCCTGATGAAAACAGGTATTGCAAAATGTTACGCAGTTTAAAATACACAACTATTTAAAATGCACAACTACATTTATGTGTGAAGCTGTTTTGTATGAACATGCCTCAGTTTTTCTCATGTTGTATAATTATCATTTTCCTTCCACACTGGACAATCTTGTGCCGAAATTAACTTACCAACATTTCACTGTATTTTGAAATGTATTTGGTGTAAATAAATTAGTTGCAAACAAAATATGTTTTGCATTTATGAAGGATTTAAAAATGTTTCTTTATATATTCTGCAGTTCGTCCATCAGTTTCTCTCCTCCAGAAGTCTTCATCTTCTCCAGTCAGCTGCCTGGCTACTGGTTTCTATCCTAACAGAGCTGAAACGTTCTGGAGGAAAGACGGAGAGGAGATCCATGATGGTGTGGATAAAGGAGAAATCCTGCCCAACAATGATGGGACCTTCCAGATGAGCGCTCACATCGATCTGTCGTCTGTCCCACCTGAAGACTGGACCCAGTATGAATGTGTGTTTCACCTCTCTGGAGTCAGAGATGATCTTGTCACCAGATTGGAGAAAAGCAAAATCAAGACCAGTGAAGGTGAGAATAAAATGAAAAATTAAAAATTTAGGTCATACACTTTAATGTAGAAATGCTTTAGTTCTTGAATTTATTAGTGCAGATCTGTACATTGTTTGTAGCAAAAAACTTTAAATTGTTCTTCCATTGCAGTATCACAATTTACCAATTTGCAATGGAAACTTGACATTACAATGAACATTCAGTCATATTTAATAAATTAGAATTTTATTGAAACTTTCATTTATTTCAGTTACTCGGTTTATGAGGTAAAACACATTTTATAAGTAATTTACACATTTAATTCTGTTTTCAAACCCTTATTTCTCCAAATTATGTAAATTTTCTGCTTATATCTAATGTAAACTAGACATTTAAGATTAAAATGTTTTATCAAAGTAATAAAACATTTTAACAGAAATGTGGACTTAATTAAAAGTATGTTTAATACTTGTTTAAATGTTATTTATTTTCAAGAGGTACTTTTAATTTGACAAACAAATCTCATTGTAATATTTATTCTAGTCTATTGAATATTATTCTAGTATAAATATGATTTATACTCATTAAAAGTGTATAAATGAAATTAGCAACAGCAACTTGCTGTTATAAATGCATATAATGATTTATAGTCTGAATATGGACACTGACTCATTGAAGCCTTTCATTTTAACACATAGATGTTTGTTTAATATTGAGTGTTTCAATTGTTTCTTATTTTATTCACAGACAATTCAGTCATGAACATCATTATTATTGTGTCAGTGATAACCATTGGACTCATTGCTGTGATTGGATTCATTCTTTACAAGATAAAAACTGGTGAGAAATCAGTTTGTTTTTTATTGTCTTAAATTGTAGGTTTTGAGTTGAGCTGATAAATTAACTCAAAATTCTTAGTCATTTTGGTGAAAATGTAAAACTGATATGAGAAAAGAAAAATCTGAAACTCTTCACAGTTGTGGAAGCAAAAACCAAACAAAGTTAAAATAAAGTAATTGCTTTTGTGGCTTAATGATGTTTAAGTTACAGATTCCTCAGAGGTTTTGTGTCTGCAGGAACGACAACAATAAACACAAATAAAATTTAATTAAAACCACAAGTATTTCCTGCTCACATCAACACATTCAACTCATCACAGTGTTGATGTCAGAGACATTAAAGTGAATCTTCTCTAAAAATAATGTTCACAGGACAGATTGAAGGAAACAGTTGCAGAAAATTCAAATATTTTATTTTAAAAGATGTATTGCAAATTTTGAATAGCTCAATGATTCTCTAAATGCCAGAAAATGTAACTGACAAGACAAACTATCAGGCCTAATTCACTAAATGCATTTAAAATTTAATTAACAACAGGAACAAATCGAAGGATGTCAGGAAGTTTGTGTAGAAAATGTTCTAAAGTCTCTATAAATCTGGTGAAGCATTTTGAAGTTTAAAAATGATGTCAAATGATTTTAAAGGACAAGTGAAGCTTCCTTTATTTACAAGAGTAACAAAATGCTAACAATAATAATAATAATAATAATAATAAAAAACAGCATCACAGAAATAAACAAACCTTCTGATAGTTTATGGAAGACAGTGAAATATGTTTTTAGCAGGATATTTGTTGAATGTATGGAAAATAGGAAATATAATCCTGGGTCAGAATAACTAAATTGTTTTTAACATTAATAAATAATTTTATTTAATTTTATCTAGAAAGGAGAAACTACAGTCAAATTGCTAAAGGTTCTCAGATACTCAGATAATCTAAAACTACTGAGGTAACAGTAAGTTTATATTATAGGCTCATCAAGTGTATTTAATCACTTAATATTTATTTATTTTAGAATTTGTAAAAATATTTGAGTGCTCAAATGATTCAATCTTTTTTGTTTGTTTCAGAGCATAAACCTGCTGTCAGTATTTACAATGTTTTGTCATATTTTTGTCTTCTTAGTGTCATTTCACAATGTTTTCTGAGGCCCACAGTACATTTTTTAAAACTTATGTGAGATTGGACAAAATTGAATCTCAATAATAACTCTTGTCACACTGTATAGAATAGCAAGACTGAATTGTTTCTGCAGCTGAACTACAGCAGAAACATTGGCTTCAGATGTTTTAATGTGAATTAAAAGAGTTTATGATCTTATTACTAGAGCTGAACAATAAAAACAGGGAAATGAATGGAGACGGTGTTGTAATTATGCAGAACATTCATTTACCGCTGTGAACAATCACAAACCACCAAACTCAGAGCCGGAGATTTAGTTTCACTAAAGGTTTTGTCTGACTAGCCAGTAATAGACCTCGCTAAAGGCTTCAGTTAAATAAAAAGAAACTGAAAAAAGGACAAATAAAACATGACATTACACACAAAATGGTTTTATTTTCTAGTACCTGAAGAAAAGAAGACTTCAACCTCAAGCTCAGAGACTTCATCTTTAACTAGTAACAGTTCAGACTACAGCAAAGGCAGTTCCTCATCAGATAAATCGTTGCTGCAACGGTAAGATCACATTGTTATAACTTGTTCCTTTTTCAGTGTCTTGTATGTAGACATTGTGTGAACATAGGTTCATAGAAATATTGTATAAATTTCTGCTTATTGAATTGTTTCAACAGCAAAAATGATCGTAACAAATGAGGACTTTGGACACCAAAATCTGAGGACACCAGAAATCAGAGTTTTCCTGGATTTCTGCATCCAGATAAAAAATCTAATGTACATCTTCAGTAATCTCCATATTATTTAGCCTTTCTATTCAAATATTGTTGAAAAGGTCACAATTTTTATTGTTTTAGTATTTCATATAATAACTAAACCTTAATATTAAGGATTGTTTTTTTTCGCCATAATAATGACAGGAAGGGCTTGGTTCTGTTCTGCTCTGTTAGCTGATTTTTAGTTAGAAGAAGTTGAGGCTTAATAAATATAAAACATACAGTCTGGAGCATGTGGTGGTTTTCCTTTAGATAAACATTCAAGTTCTTAAATTCATAAAGTTGATAAATTTCTATTAATTTTCCTAAAGCTAATTTTTTTAACTGTGTTTCAGACATTAAATGTTTAATAATGTATACTTGGTGAAGTGGTACCTTTTGGGGGTTTGTTAAATTTTTTTTTCAGCAATGTGAAGTCAAAAAGGTGTATGAATATATAACTTTACAAACATTTTAGAAACCACATTGACCCACAAAGCTTTTATATAGATGTTTATTATTATCTGAGCTTCTTTTATTTTTTAGTTCTTTGTTTTGTTTTATTTGACTGCTATAAATACTGAAAACTTTCTATTGCTTGTATTTGAAATCAAAATCAATAAAATGCTTTTATAATGATACTTTGTTGTATTAACATTTTTGCAAATTTTTTATTATTATTATTTAACCTTTATTTCAATCTGTGGAGACACACAGAGAAAGACAGGAGTTAAAAAGTTTTATTGGCCCGAAGTTCTTTGGCGCTTGGACACCGGCAAAAGATGTGCGTGCTGAGAATCGGCTAGGAGTGAAACTCAGGGTATCTTCCCCCGGGCCCGGACACTGGTGGTGGAGTGGAGCCTGGAGAGGAAGATGCCCGGAAGGATGAGGGTGGAGTCGGGCAGGAGGCTGAAGCAGGTGCAGGGCCGTGCAGAGACCTTTGGAGGGGCAGGGGCTAAAAAAGAGTACATTGAACAAGATCTTAAAACACTGTACAACAATATAGCAACAACCCAATTAAATTAATCAAGAATTTAATTGGATCCTACTATATCATTACCATCATGTGGGGACAATGCAAAGCAAAAGTAGTTTATTTTTCCCAACAGGTATAAAGTTGCTGTTTCTCCTGCTGACAGTCCTGGAGGTCTGAGTTCATCTGAGACTGTAGCCATTATACAGACCAGAGGAGAGAAAGTCTCGGGTTATGAAGTTATGAAATAAGCAAATTTGCTGCCATTTTACTAATTAATCCCTAATAATATCTATTTAACCTCTTTAACAACTTGGCTGCAGACTGATTTATAGATCAAAAAAGCTCAAAGGGGTTAACTATAATGTTTTGATGTTAGCGCCTCTGAGATATAAGACTGGGATATCAAGGCAAATAAAACTCAGTAGCCTCCTTGGGGCCTCCTTGTCTCGTCTGGAGAGCCCCTACCAGCAACTACTGAGTTGGGTCAAGTACGACTGTGTTTCTGTTTTCTGGAGTGGAGAGAGACGTCATCAGACTGGAGAAAACAACAATCAGGACCAATGAATGTAAGTAGTTTGTATAAATTGCCTTGTGTATGTATAGACAAATATATACTGAGTACAATGTTCTGTCTGTTTTACTTGTGTTTTTAGATTTACTTTCAGTTTTAGTGATATTTCGCTGTTACAATCTACTTCAGTTGTTTGAGCTTCTTTTTATTGTTAATCAAAACCCGTTTTTAAGAAAAAGTTTCTGTTTTATTATTTTTGAGGTTTTAGGTTTTGTTTCACTTTGTGTAACACAATTAAATAAAATTTAATTGTTCCTCTTTAAATCCAAAGATAATAACTTTAGTTAAATTAAAAATTTAACTTCTTAAAGTTAAAAAGACAACTTTGAGCTGAAAAAGTATGAAGCTCAAATGAAATTATAAAACATGAGATAAAACTCCTATTTTAAGTGTATTGATTTATTTACTGGGCCATTTACTCTTTTATTTTTAATTCTGTCAGTTTTGGTCCTAAATAAAAGCACTGATATTAATCCTAGAGAATATTTGAGGGCAGATCTGAAAAGAGTGTCAAAGTGATGCAGCCTATAAACCTGACTGAGTTACAGCTGTTCTGTCAGGCAGATTGGGCCAGAACTAAGTAGTTTTATTTTATCAAGAGTGAGATTAAAACCCCTAGACTGCAACATACAATGGTTATTTATACTAAAACTTAAAATCTGTTTTAATCATTGCCATTCTCTTGTTAAACATAAAAGGCACTCGAAAATTCATAACGTACATTTGTTTGCAAGATGTATTTACAGTTTTTATAATTTAGATGTTTTCTTTTTCATTTTTGTAACGTTTGCTGTAAATATAGCTGTTAAACTTATGAGAGAAACAAACTTGCTTGCACACTAACCCTCTGGCCTTTTATTGTGGGCAGTATAAGGTGCACCTGTGCACTAATCATGATGTCAGATCAGCATCTGGATGTGGCACACTTGTGAAGTGGGAAGGATTATCTCAGCAAAGCAGAAGTGCTCACTATCAAACATTTAGACAGATTTGTGGACAACATTTGAAAGAAATGGTAATATTGTTTATCTGGAATGAATTTTAGATCTTTGAGTCCATCTAATGAAAAATGGGAGCAAAAACAAAAGTGTTGCGTTTATATTTTTGTTGAGTGTATGTTCTGGTTTTAGTTTGTAGTTAGGTAGAGAATAAGTAGTATCTAAGTTTGCTTTTATCTTGTGCTGGCTGTAGTTAATGACATTATCTACCACATTGTGGCATATATTGTCATTCTTATTTAGTGGCTTAACATAGTTTAGGTTGTTAATTGTGAATGATTTTAAAACTTCAGCTTCTTTGTTGGACCCAGTTCCTACCAGAACATTTCAGAAATATGGGTCTGATTAGTGCCCAGACTTTAGATATGAATATAATGATTACATGGATGCATACCACAGTCTGTTTAGTTTCTGTAAATAAACCTTTATATTTGTTTGACAGATTCCAGTTTGTTCATGTAAAGTAAATGTTTTCTTCACACTCCAGGATTGTAAAACTTGTAAAAGTAAGTCAGCATAGGATACATTTCCATGGTTACGATCACAGTACTCAGCTATCCATAAGCCATCAAAACCCAATCAGTCATACAGCCTAAAGATGTAAAAACCTGGATGAGTTTTCAGTTTTTGCTTGTAAACTCAAACAAGACAGAAGTTATCGTTGGTCCAGAGTTTTTGAAGAAAAAAGATCTTAGTTAGTCTCCTGTAAAAATAAAGTAAAGAACTTTGTAAATTTCACCAAGACATTTTATTTAAATCCCATATTTAACAGGTTTCTAGAATTGTCTTTTTCTATTTGTAAAATATTGTCAAAATTAGACAGGAGTGATGCTGACAAATTAAATTATGCTTTTGTTACTTCAAGACTGGACTAATAAAAGTGCTTCTGGATGTTGCATCAGTGCTTCTGTGTTTTTTGAACGTTTCAAACTTCCTGCAGGTCGCTGCAGTTAATACCAACAGTGGATCAGTTTCTACAGGCTTCCTTTGTATTTGACTATTCTGTCTGTATAGTTGGAATAAATTAACAATATATTTTTCAATATAAATTGTGTATTTTTGTGTAGTAAGGGGCCTTGAGATGACTCTTATTATGAATTGGCACTTACTAAATAAATTGGATTAAAAACCAAACAATCCCTGACAGAATGAGAAAGCAATTCTTTCAATTCTTTCAGGTTAGGTTTTCTGTCCTAAACAGACAGAAAACCAGCTGAGACATTTGATCCAACACATACTGTTTAAGGGTAATGGCACCACATATTAATGAGATATATTTCAACTTTTGAGTCTGAAGAATGTAATAAAAATTGCCTTAAAAAATTTGCTCTCTCATTATTCTGACATTTAGCAAATAGAAAAAAATTATGTGGTCCTAATTGACCTACACTGTCCTGTGTGTATCAGAGTTTTTAAGGGGGTTTAATTATCATTGTCTTTAAAAGTCATAACTGAATTAAATTTAGGAACATCCATCCATCCATCCATCCATCCATCCATCCATCCATCCATCCATTTTCTTACACTCTTATCCCTTTGGATTCGGTGCCTATCTCCAGAGACGAGGTCATCCTGTGATCCAACAATCATGATTTTGGACTGTGTGCGGGAGGAGTACCAGGGAGAACACGCAAACTCCATGCAGAAAGAAAATCAGGATCCACCTGTCCATTAAAGTCGTCCTGACTACGTCAACTCAATTTACTTTCACTTTCGTTAACAAACCTCTCAACACTGTTTTACCCAGATACAAGTGACGCTTCCGCCCCTGACGATCCCTTTGGTTCAGGTGAACGCGGAAGTCCAAGTAAACGCCTGTGTTAAAAAAAAAAATGTAAACGCCTGTGTTACTTCCTCCTTGTTTTCAGTCTCTTCGCTCGGATGAAGAATCAAGTCGCTTTAAAGTGGATGGATAAAATGTGACATGGCTGAAAAAACGACCTTAATTTTTCTGATTTTAGTAGGAATACAAGGTTCTACAGCAGGTGAGTTAGAAAACTTAAAGGTCTAAAGATCAGCATTATTTTAACAACTTTGTGTTATTTTGAGGTTTAATCGATGACAGATCCTGGTAATATGTCCTGAGTTTTAAACATTTTACTTGTGCATTTAATAGAGAATTGTCTAAAATTAAACAAAGTGAGCCGGATATTAAGTTGTTTTCTTTTTATTTAACCATGTTGTAAAGTAACCATTATGATTTGACATTATCTAGCAGAGTGGCTTAGACTACAAACAAAATGGCAGCTTGTTGAGTCACAGTATTGTTGTTACCTATGTGAGGTTTTGGCTAAAATGGAGGCCAGTGAGTTTATCAGGTTTACTCCACAGTGAAATCAACATTCTCAATAAAGTTTGCTCAAGTTCTAATATAAAACAAAGCATTGAATTTAAAGAATAACGTTTTGGTTTATTTTTTTATTTTGCTCAATCGTCTCTCAGTTTAAATGCAATAATTCACAGCCCAGAGAGAATCATTTACATCCCTGCTTACATTTTTGTCAAGTTTTTTCTCCTCTCCTGCTCTTTATGCAGAGAATCACATGATCTGATTATTTAGTGTCTTTTAGTGAACATTAGACTCAACCCTGGCTGTAAGTGATAACATGATCTCTCGGTTCTTTTCTGTGCTTATTTTTTCACCCAATAGATATCCTCAAGTAAGATTAGCACAACTTCAACATATTTTTACTCAAGTAAAACTAATAAGTAGCCATCCAAGAAACTAGTGAAGTAAGAATAAAAAGTATTTGGCTAAAACTCTACTGGAGCACTGAGCAACTGATCAAGACTTCAGTCTTTTAATATTTAAAAATTACATCAGCAGAAAGACCAAAATAACAATTAATGTGGAAATGTAGCTATTTTAAGGACATATATGAAAAATTATTAATATAAATAACATAATTACAACATAACAAGATCAATCAAAATAAATATTTTTTCCAAATCAGTTTCTTTCAATATAAAACTTATGAAACTTCAATAAAAACAGCAGGTCTGTGGTAAATTTGGGGTAAAACAAGCTTGTTGTTCATTCAGTGAAGTTACTCACAGTTGGTCGAGTATCCAGAACATTTACTAAAGTAAGAGTAGAAACACTTCACAATAAAATTACTCAAGTAAAAGTAAAAGGTACAGTGTAGTAAAAATACTACAATTTTTTTTTTTTCCCCAAATAGCTACTCAAGTAAATGTAATTGATTAAATGTAACTAGTAACTACTCAACTCTGAACGATATGTTATTTTCTAAGTGAAATCCTTGATGGACTGATGTAATATGTAATAAAGTTAAACAAGAGCAAAGTAATGTGCAACTCCCCTTTCCGTCCCTCTTTGATGTTATTCCAGTGAATAACTAGAGAATTATTTAATATAAATTAAGAATATTTGTCAAAAAAAAACATAATGCTGAATTTTATTTAAATAAAAGAGGTCTGCTAAAAGACAGTCAAAGTCAGATTAAATGTTAAGAATAAAAGATTTAGAAGGTAACAAAAAACAGTCTTAAAAACTGTTGCTACAGAGTTAATCCTAAACAAAAGCCCTGACAACATTCAAGTGATTATATTGTATACTGTGGACATTAGATCTAAGTTGGATCAACCTGTAGTGTTTTGCCACTTTAATTTTGTGTGACTCCAAATCCAGTCCTCCGTTGGTTAATAAATTTGATTTCTATTCAATTTTGTTTCTTTTTGTTTTTTGTGTGTGTGATTTTTGTTGTCAGCCCTTTGAGCTTTGTACAGAACAAAATATTCAATGAGAATATTTCATTCAGATACAGGATGTGTTATTTGAGTGCTCCCTTTATTTTTTGAGCAGCATATAATGTATACTGATAATGAAATCACTATTTAACAAAGATATTCAACATTTCAAAAGATTGGATTCATTATTTTCAAGGGGGCTTGTGTTTCTACTAGTCTGTTTTAATATGAATTCATGGACAGGTAAGTAAACAAAATATGATAAACTAGATATGTTTCATATTTCATGCATCAGAACAAAACCTGATGCCCTGGGTTTATGTCAGGTATCAGTCATAATAGAATAATTCAGAAATGTGCTTTTTCTTACAGTGAGCCACTCTCTGAAGTATTTCTACACGGCATCTTCTGGAATCAGAAACTTCCCATCATATGTGTCTGTTGGGTTGGTGGATGGAGTTCAGATAAGTTACTGTGACAGCAGCATCAACAGAGCCATTCCTAAACAGGATTGGATGAATGAAGTGAGTTCAGAACATCCAAATTACTGGAAGGAGGAAACAAAGACATGTCTGGATAAACAGCAAACCTTCAAAGAAAACCTAGAAATTGCCAAAAAACGTTTCGACCAGACTGAAGGTTTGTTCATGATTCACTTTCTACATATTATGTATTTTTTAAGTTTCCCACATTGTTCTTGTACATTATGTCAGTGGTTATTTTACACTTGATTTTAGTTATTGTGAATCTGAAGATATTTGCCTCTGTGTTTAATCCAGTAAATTTCACTCCAATAACAAGTCTTTTTTTGTGTCTTCCTCTCTATTCTGTAAATGAATAATTGAAAACCATTTCTATTCCAATTACTGGCTTAGAACCCATAACATTACACTACTGGGGCATAAAGCAGTAAAGATTTAATTCTTTGTGGTTATTGTCCAATTAAAAGTTATGAACACATGGTAAACTAAACATCCCATAAATGCAAATGTCAAAGTGTCTATTTATTTTAGTGTATTTGTTCAAATGTTTAGGAGTTTATTTGTGATAGAGCACAAATAAATTGTGCAATTAATTAGGGACAAATTAATTGAATGCATTTTAAATTCACTGATATCTCTTTTTCTCAGGAGTTCACGTCTTTCAGCAGATGTATGGCTGTGAGTGGGATGATGAGAGTGGAGAGGTCAAAGGTTATGATCAGTTTGGTTATGATGGAGAAGATTTAATCATACTGGACCCACAGACACAACAATGGTTCGCTCCAAAATCACAAGCTTTCAGCACCATGCAAAAGTGGGATCATGATAGAGATGCTTTAGAACTTGAGAAGAAATACTTAACTCAGATATGTGTTGAGTGGCTGAAGAAATATGTGAACTATGGGAGAAACTCACTGATGAGAACAGGTATTACAAAACACTATGGAGTTCAAAATACACAGCTACAGTTATGTGTGACCCTTGTTTTGTGTAAACATGTCACCATCACAGTTTGCATGTTCTCCCTGTGCATGGTGGGTTTTCTCCGGGTACTCTGGCTTCATCCCACAGTCCAAAAACATGACTGTTAGGCTAATTGGTCTTTCTAAATTCTCCCTAGGTGTGAGTGGGTGTGCATGGTTTTTTGTCCTGTTTGTGTTTCCCTGCGACAGACTGGCGACCTGTCCAGGGTGACCCCGCCTCTTGCCCGAAACGTTAGCTGGAGAGGCACCAGCAACTCCTGACCCCACTAGGGACAAGGGTGTTAGAAAATGAATGGATGGATGTATGTGATGGATGGATGTCATGGAGACATGCAGTTATTGGCCTTTGCAACAAGTTTTTACTGCATTGTCATATCAGTCATCATCTTTTTCCTTTTACATTAGATGACTTTTTTCAGCTTATCAAATTTTCTCTGCTTATTGAAATGTATATTGTTTAAATAAATTAGTTGCAAAGAAATTATGTTTATCTTTATAAAGAAACTAAAAATGTTTTCTTTATATATTCTCTAGTGCACCCCACAGTGTCTGTCTTCCAGACGTTTTCCTCCTCTGTGGTCAGCTGCCTCGCTACAGGTTCCTACCCCAACAGAGCTGACATGTCCTGGAGGAAAGATGGAGAGAAGATCCTCCCCAACAATGATGGGACCTACCAGATGAGCATTTATCTTGAAGACTGGACGAGGTACGAATGTGTGTTCCAGCTCTCTGGTGTCAACAAAATCAAGAACAATGAAGGTGAGAATAAAATGAAAAAGTTAAAGCATACACTTTAATGTAGAAATGCTTTAGTTAATGCAGACCGGTTCTTTTTTTTTTGTAGTAAAAAACTTTTAATTGTAAATCTATTGCAGTATCACAATGAACCGATTAGCAATGGAAACTTGAAAACTAAACAGTCTAAACATTGCAATGAACATTCAGTCATATTTAATAAATTACAATTTTATTGAAAGTTTCATTTATTCAGTAACTTAGTTCATGAGGTGAAACACATTTTCTAGATAATTTACACATTTATGTTTTCAAGCCTTTATTTCTCCAAATTATGTTAGTTTTCTTCTTATAGCTCATGTAAACTAGACATTTAAGATTAAAATATTTAATCAGTAATAAAAAAATGTAACAGAAATGTCGAATTACATTTCTGTTAAAAATTTACCTGACAGACAAATCTCATTGGAATGCATATTGTAGTTTATTGAATGTGATGGTACGCCGTAAAAAGAGTATAAATTAAATTAGCAACAGCATAGCAGCATATAATGATTTATAGTCCGAGTATGGACACTGACTTATTAAAGCTGTTCATTTTAGCATATAGGAGTTTGTTTAATATGGAGTGTTTCAATTGTTTCGTATTTTGTGCTTAAGTCTCAGTACCGTTGTTACTTATGGTTTAGGCTATATGTAAAATGGAAGCTGGTGAGTTTATCAGGTTTACTCTAAAGTGCAATGAACATTCTGAATAAAGTTTGCTAAAATAAGGTCTTTAAATTTTCACCAAAATCTGAAGTTTATTTTAGATTTTAATTCTTCTTCTCCAGTTACAATAACATTTCTTCTATGAAATTTAAAGAATACATTTTTAGTTTAGTTTTTGTTTCATTTGTCGCTCAGTTTACATGCAATAATTCTCAGCCCAGAGAGAATCATTTACATCCCTGCTTACATTTCAGTCACGGTTTTTCCCCTCTCCTGCTTTTTGAGCAGAACACCTTCTCCAAAGCTTCTGGTTTGACTCTGAATCTAAACAAATGTGAAATACTTTCCATTAAATCTCCTTTAAAAGGCACATTCCTCAACATTCCTATTAAAGACAAAGTTAAAAATCTTGGAATCACAATAATTAAAGATCAAAATATAAGATCAATAGAAAATTTTAACCCCATAATTACAATAGTTGAACAAAGATTCAATCTGTGGCTCCAGAGAGATCTCTCTCTTTTAGGACGTTCACTATTAGTCAAAGCTGAAGGCGTATCTAGACTCGTTTATCCAGCCCTTGCTCTTGATGTTCCCAAACAGATCAGTACCAACATTAATAAAATAAACTAACTTTATATGGAAAAATAAATGCCGTCTAATCAAGAAAAATATTCTAATGAATAAAGTTGAAAAAGTTGGAATTGAAGCCCTTGACTTCACATCTTTAAACAATTCATTCAAAATTAAATATTTAAAAAAATCTTTGTCAGGTATTTTTTAAACCTGTATAAGAAGAACCACAGAAACGGTAATTAGTTTTCACTCAAATCTTTTGCAAAAGGGGAAGACACAGCACACCCCTTCTTCAAGGCATATACTTTGCGTTCTGACCTTCTACATCAGAACTGGTCTTTTATTACCAACACACAGAGGAAAGGAATGTGGAGGGAGGCCTATTCTAAACATAAGGAAAGGGAGTACAGAATCTATTATTCTACACACAGACAGTTTTATGACTAAGGAGTCTCTACAAAGGGGGAGCATATAGACTAAAACAGAGAGACTTACACCTACGGATTACCTCAGAAATCAATCTGCAAAGAACATAATTGAGGTTATAGAAAGGTTAGCTATGTCTCACACACATGGTAACAAATTAAACCCAGTAAAACTACTAACGTAATAATGATAACAGAATTTTCCTAACAATCTTCTAAAAAACCCAAACTCTATATGGAATGCTATTCCCATTTACAACTTTAACAAAATTGGAGGATTACCCTTTCTTCTTAGATGTAATTACAGTTTACCCAAAATACCCTTAAAATTATCTATGTTTCATAAACAAATGCTGTTAAGCTGGTCACTTTTGTACAAACACAATTTTTCTCTTCATAAATATTATATCTGGAATAATGGAGACATTAAATACAAAAATAAGACAATCTTTTTTAGAAAATGGTTTGATAGGGGAATGTTACTTGTAAGCCAATTACTAAATCCAAATGGTCATTTATTGTCTTATTCTGACTTTATATTACATTTCCAATTTCCTGCTACCCCTAAAGAAAATGCTGTGGTGTTTAATTCAATCCCCAGTGGGTCATTAAAGCTTTTATCATCTTTACCTCCAGGTCAAATTCACTCAATGCCAAATTTTGATCCCAACTCCATTTATATTGATTCTGATTGTCCTTTTATAAGTAAGAAAACAACCAACAAAATGTTAAGAAATATTTTATTTTGAAAATATAAATTGGAAGTGGACTTGGTTACTCCTAAAAAAAAATACTTTAATAAGAGAAATTTCTTATAAAATTATTTATAATGTTTATCCTGTTAAAGCATTTTTGATAAAGAGATATAAATGGGATTTGGACCCTATGTGTGCTTTCTGTCAAAATAATAAAGAAAAGCTTGTTCATCTTTTTTGGGATTCTAATTATACCAAAATATTCTGGAGACATATGTCAATATTAAGAATCTTAATATTACTTTAACAGATAAGAATGTTTTGTTTGGGTTGGAGAAATGTGAACTTGTCAAAACAGAATTTTTATATGTTGTTAACTTTTTTATTATTTATGGTAAATATCATATTCACACCTCCAAATATTTACAACAAAAACTTAATTTCCAGATTTTATTGTCTTCTATTAATATCTATATAGAATCCTTAAAAATCAGCTCAAATGATAGTCATTCAAATCATAACTGCCCTTAAAGAACTGCAACCCTCCAGCACCGATTTGATTTTGACATTGTAAACTAATTGTTCTATGGTCTGTAAAGCCCTTTGTTGTTGTGTTTGTTTGTAATTATTAGCGTTCCATGTTGTTCTTGTATGTTATTTTCTTGCAAAAAATAAATAAATAGTGGTATTAGCTAGTGATCTTTTAGTTAACATTACCTGCATCCAACAGCTTTATTCAACTTAATCGGTTAGTTTGGGGGAAAAACTGTGCAAATTTCTTTGCATTTTGCTGCCATCATTCTAACACACCTGAGTAGCTCAGCACAGGTGTAAACCCAGCGAGCGTCTTAGCGTTCATGATGTGTTTAATGGCGGCTCGGAAAAAGAGGTTACGACATGTTAACAACGGATTAAACAGTTTTAACTGCTGAAAATAAGTTACAGAGGACACAGATAGGGGAAGTGCGGAAGCCCCAACTGTATCAAATCGACATAGGAATAACAGAGAGTTGGCCACTTTAAAAAGGTAAAGATAAAAGTAGTTTAATTTATATAGCACATTTTCAGCAACAAGGCAATACTAAGTGCTTTACAGGATTTAAAATTAAATACAAACAAAATAACAAACCAGAGAAAAGAGCAAAATAAGAAAAATAATCTAATGTTGATCTAAAGTATGTAAACTAGTTGCTCCTGTTCAGTGTTGTTAAATATTCTCTGGTCTGATTCCATTTCTGGTTGGGAGGACAGGAGCCTGAAAATAGTCTAACAATGTTGATCTAAAAGTTTCCTCAGTGCTTCTGGTCTCTGCATCTAAATAGTGAGAACTCTACGGCTTCTGATAAAATAAACTAAAGAGTGACTAATCTAATTCCTTTTCTGGGTTAAAAGTGAGTAGTCCACAGTTTCTAAAAAGTAGTAGTAAAAAAGTAACTAAGTAGTAACTGTTCCTGTTAAGTATTTCTGGATTCTAAGTTCGTAGTTATTCTAATTTTAATTCTGATTCAGTTTCTGGGCTGTATAATATTGATCTAAATCAGGGGTGCCCAAAGTCGGTCCTCGAGGGCCGGCATCCTGCATGTTTTAGTTCTCTCCCTGGTGGTACCAACAACCTTTTCAGCATGTCGGTGTTCTTGTTAGGCC